>JAPDFA010000117.1:0-92097 GCA_027569415.1 Penicillium janthinellum
GAGAGGTGGACATTGAAATAGCAGTGTAATAGGCTAGTACTTATTAGGAAGGCGGTTATAAAAGGAATTCACCGCTTTCAAGGATAGAAGTACCACGCTAACATTCTTACCTATCCCGACCACAGTATAATTTTCCAAGGGAATGCAAGCAAACATATCAAACAGTAGATCTGGGGATTGCGTCGAGCACCTAGCAAGCTGACACTCCCTTCCGCCGCTCCTATGTCCAAGTGACGGGCTGGGGGTCATACTTGGCACAAGACCTTGCAAAAGAGTGGCTTACATTACTTGCGTGCTGTATCTGCAGACTACTCATGAACCTGGTCATCATAATACTCAGCCTGTCAGCCACTGCCCTCTCTTCTTGACGCTCTGTAACACACTTGGTCGAAGCTAACACACAACCATGCTAATTGACTCCTCAGTGGCATCTACTGCATCGGGGGATGACTTACACTCCTTTCAACGATGGTGACCATGATGCTTACCGACCTGAACTGCCTAATCAATGGGAACGGACGCCCTCGTATGCTCCTACCCCTGGTTACCCGGACGCCAATGGACGCCGCCAGTAATCTGGCCTTCACCCAATCCCAAGGACATAGTTGGTCAATGTTCACCTTCCTTACATCTCCGCGAGAACGTCTTGGTCGCACCCTCACCGCAATGACCTTACGAATTCCTTCTGAGACGGAGCGCGGAATCATCGGGCAGGATTGTCCAAACTGCTGCGAATCGCGTTTTGGCATCTGCACTTCGCTACTGTTATTTCAATATCTGTAAAACGGGCTAGGTTGCTGAGGTAGATCAGCCCGAAGAATAGTCTAGGCCAAAAGAGGGCACCCTAAAGACTTTGTCGAATTAGGATGTTCTATGGCTGTCAGAATTGGAAGGCGAAACCAGCCGCGCACACGCGAATTGGTTGATAGGATAAAAAGCTTCCGCAGCGAACGTAAATCACGCGTTGCTTTTTTTGTTTCTGTTTCGGTCCTGGTCCTCTAAGTTGCTTACTTTGGCGGGCTGGAGCGGATCTGTCTGAGCGCCCCTCAGGATCTCTGTCATCCGGCCATATAATCCTGTATCTTCCTTCGCCCACCTCCTTCCATGAGGAAAGACCACCTTCCGAAGCGCATTAACGCAGGGAATAAGTGGCCGGTAGTGCACTGTGAAGTAATCGTTTGCGGATCTCACGAAATCCGCCTCGTCAGATATCTCACCTTTCTTCATACCAGCTAACTCCTCTGTATCCGCATAATTCCACTTGTCAAATCTACCAACGACTCTCCCGATACCCGGCCCCTCGTAGTGGATGCAAATCCAGAAAAACACCCAGAAAAATGATTCAAGATCATGCATAAAAGAATGCTTCTCGCCCAGAAGCGAGCCAATGGCCATGAAGGCCCTCGTCCCAGTCTTTCCACTGGCTCCCGTGACGCCATCTCGCTGCTCTTTAATGGCCAGGTCAAGATCAATTAGAAAAGATGGCCACGAAGGATTCTCTTGATCCTCGTTGATCATGAGGTTATTGATGGAAATATCTCGGTGGAGAATTCCTGCTCTTTGCAAAGACTGGTGCCCTGCAATGCAGCCCTCCAATGCAGCGAGCAGGGCACTGTGAGAGCTTGCCTTATAAATTGGTTTGCCGAAGTCGCGCAGGATGATACGCCGATGGACTCGATTTGGCAGTGCATTGCTGGATGTTTTGGTTGGAGATGCGGAGCACGATCGCTTCTTAGGTGGCAGAGAAGCACCAGTTTGACTGGAAGACCGTTTTGTGCCGGTCCTGCCGCTGTTACGACCCTTTCGCGGAGCATCGGGTGCGCTTGTGTCTATCGAGAGCGCCAATCGTTCTGGCCGATAGTTTCTTGCGGTCCTGATGTCCAACCCTCCTCGAACATTGTCCCGGACATCATCAGCCTTACCGCGGACGCAAACAGTCGAATGATGATAGTACCGCGCGACATTGACGACACCTCTTTCGGTGGCTTCTTGAAGGAGCTCACCTTCTTCGTCGCGTTCTGTATATTGCCAGGAGTCTTTGACAACGAGCGGAATTCGAGGGTCCACCTCACGATATGCTTTCCAGCATGTTGTTGCTCGACCCGCAATGCAAGGTGCGCGTTTCATCACGCTGTCAAGGATGAGTCGTTCGGTCTGACCGTCCCGTTCAATCTCGATGATTCGCCTGCCATTTTGCATGGTTATTGTGGGGTCAAATCCGCAGTCTGTCTCGCTCATCCATAGGAACCCTAAGATAGTTGACACGAACTGAAGCCCATCCTCGTTGATGTCGAAATGTTCGGAAGCGACCCCACCGAGACGATCGAACGCCCATATTCTCATGAATGACCCACACAATGTAAAGCCAAGGACAAAGCGACGAGTGTCTTGGGCCGCGAGGACTTCCCTGGCGTACCTCCCCAAGTCAAGCCATGCTTTGGAAGCGGTGTCAGCCGCCGGATTGCTTTTTAGCTCCCCAGGAACGAGAATCTGTGACCACTGACATCGGGTGTCTTTTCCCGCAGTTGCATCACTTACGAAACCGATGTCTAGCTTGCGCTCTCCCGTAGAGCCTTGGATGGGTTTGTTGGGCTGTGCAAGCGGTCTTCGCAGGGGTACCGTCCCATGGTTGTTGTCTGTTGAGAAAGTTGAAAGTTTCTCGGTCAGACCTGCAAACCAACTCAAGACATCTTCCTGGTTTGCATCTTTTGGCCATCCTTTCCAGCCATTGGCAAAAAGAGCATTGTTGCCTTCCGTGCACCTTTCAAATACAGCTTGGGATGCCTCTTGAAGACCATTGACCCGTCCAAAAAATGTCGATCGGAAATGCGGGAGCCCTACATATAGAGGGCCAAGTTCCGATTTGAGGACCCTGTCGACGTCTTGGCGGTATTCTGACGAGTTTGCAAAGCTGCTCGTCTTGTGAAGCCACGGGGTTTGTTGGAGGGAGGAGGCAATCGCTCGAGGGGGAGGCGTAGATTCTGTTGCTGCAAGGTCCACAAGATTCCATATCTGCTCATCTGTTGAAGCATTCGTAAGGGCAGTTTTGAGCAGTGGTTTGATTCGCTCGAGGTCGAAGTCATTTGATGCGACGGCAGATATGAGTCGAAGCAAGGTAAGGCGAATGATTTCTCCTGAATTCGACGGCAGGAGACGAGCGACGGGGAGGACCTGAAGAGCTGTCAGAAGACTGGAAGCGAGATCTTGCACATCTGCAACGAAGTTAGCGAAAATAACAGCTTAGAAGAAATCCTGTGCCTTACCCTCGCGCTTCAGCTGCTCGACAGCCCCATCTGGTGAGCGTAAATCAGCGCCTTCACAGATTGAGGTGAAGGTGGCACGAAAGCCATCCAGACCGTTCCCAATAGGGTTTTCAATGATCAACGTTGATCTCATATGATCCGCCATGAGACAGTCCTCTTCCTTTCACCATTGTATTGACTTTGGAGAATGTGGTGCAAGAAGTCAAAAGAACGGCAAACGCGATGAAGGAAATACGATGACACGTGATTTCTGACTAAGCCGTTACACAAGGCGGAGTGGACAACCATATCGATATCTGTTACTTTGGCGGGACAGAGATGTGCACCAACCGGAATTGCAACGGATCTACTTTGTTAATAAACCCTTCCCTACATGTGCCGGTATAATGAGAGGGTGGTGACAAGAGAGGCGGTGAAAAGAGAGGTGGTGAAAAGAGAGGTGGTGAAAAGAGAGGTGGTGAAAAGAGAGGTGGTGAAAAGAGAGCAGTGGTCGGTGGAAAATTGTGGGCGTAGTAGGCGGTTGGGAACAGACGACGGAAGACTGGCGGCGGTAGAGAATAGTGGGGAATAAAGGGAGGTGCCATCGGTCATCCTCGAAGCTTCCGTCGTAGTTTACCAGTCTTAGGTTCAGCGGGTGATCGGACCGTCGATCTTGGTAACGGACATCGTTTTAGTGCTCGAAATCCACAACAGAAGAATTTACCAACAAGCCCTAGAGTGGTATGCGTGACCACATCCTGGGGCTTTAAGCACAAACAGCAATACCTGACTTCACGACATTTGAATGAAAAAGTAATGTTGAAGTTATGGCTAACCCGACACTTCAGATTTCTCTCCGGTCAAGCTCGGAAGCTTTCTCGACGAACGTTTACTATTGCCTCGCCGGTGCCGATGCTTCAACACTGACGGTAGACCCGCAGCAGTATTGAAATTAATGATGGCTTCAGTGCTAGAGTCAATAGAGAAGAGAGGGGAAATCCCCGCAGAAGATTTTGAACGGGCTGCCTGTGATCTGAATACCGTTCCCGAGTCCACGGATACAGTAATATTTCTCAATGCAATACAGTCGAGTTCCCCTTTTTACAGTATTCTCGTGACATGGTAGGTTTAAGAAATTCTTAGTTCTGTACTGGCATTGACTCGAGTGCACTCATCCCCTCCTCAGGCCAGGGTTGTTCCATAGTCTGTGACATGTGAATGGTGGTGTGTTGTGGCACCTTGAGCTTCCATTTGTGGCGTAATAGCTATTCCAGAAGTTTGTGCATGAGGAACTATTGTAAGACAACTGATCTTTATCTGCGTACCAGGTTCCGAAATTGTTGTTAACAGAAATATCTAGCTGTTCCTGGTCCGTAAGGGTTCTGTTGAGGCGAAAGCTCCGGGCGACGTAGTAGTTTGATATGTTTCGCGCAATTACCGAGTCGCTAAATATAGTGGAAGCGTCACTTTCTCCGGGGCAGTCAGGGTCTCTCCAAACTTCGAGCTGTATGGGTGCATCCAGTTTCTATGAATTGTCAGCGTAGTACAGGGCCGCTCGAAATCAGTTTCACCTATTTCTTTTAACTTAATTTGTTTTTGAAATTTGACTTGCATCAAGCTATACCTATTATGGTTAGGCTACCCCTGGAGCCGTGCTTGGCGGTATTCTAATACCGTTGTAAAATACTGTACTAAAATAGCCTTTGTATTGTCTCGTATGGGTTGTTTGTTCCAAACTCCTCCCTAGCAAATAGACCAAATATGCCAAGAACAAGGGGCAGCTCACGTTGTTACACACATTCCACCTGGGTCAACTCCTCTCATTCCACTGACAGAACTTGTTGAATGAGCGAAAAGTCGTGGACAGGTAAAATAATAACCCGGTGAAGTGTTCCTTTACAACGCATTAATGATGGACTCTACAAAATGCTAGACTTTTTACCTGCTCCTATCCCCAGTTGAAAGCAAGAAGCCCAGTGTGCTAACGTTGCCTTCACCAGCAGACGCTGACCATGTTTAACGCTCCATTTTCGGACTTTTTTGATTTCCAAGCTGATATGCCCGATGTCCCGGACCAGGGTTGGCAATACGCACCCACTCCAGGATACTATGTTTATCAGCCACCCTCAGGAAAGGATGTAACCCTTCTCCGTATTGCTACACTCCAAAAGGTCCTGCAGGCCCCTTTTCTCTCCCCAGGAAGACAACCCAAGGCTTCTTCAACACTGTGAGTGGGAAACATATAGGACAGACGATGAAAAGTCCCATTGAATACAATGGTAGTCGTCCTCGGTAAATTATGATGGTTTGATTCGCATTGTTGACCCAGCTCATTTGACTACCTGAAAAAATTTATTGCTTTTGAAGTTCCTTCATCAACCAGTGATACCTTGCGCATGAAGGAGAAGCGACATATGATTGAGGAAAAGATTTTCTCCGGCTTCTAGGTTAATCGTTTTCGCTCGACTGTCGTGATCTTCGTCGTATGAATCACCGATTAGAAGTGATACCCTATCAAAAGGGATCCTTTCTTCAGCTCTCAAGTCGATTCCGATGATATTCAATGCTCTGTTATGCTCTTCGTTGTATGGATCGCGCTTCGACAAATATTCGACCATCCGTTTATGCCAGTAATGCTCGAGAAATTCCAATATTGGTTGTCCAAGCTCATCGAACTTCTTCTCAAGCTCAAGAACGAGTTGCTCAAGATCCTCGATCCCGCGCGACTCCTCGTCAAGGATCTCCAATATCTCACTGTCTTCCCTGCGTTCCATGTCCTTGGCTGCTTCTTGATCCTCAATCTCAATGCAACATATATGCCTGAGACCAATGGCGTCGAATGATAGACACCTGATAATAGTGTGATTGGCGGACGGCCCGGGATGGGTAAAATCGACCAACATTTGGAGTAAGCGTCGGAACATCAAAGAACGATTGTTCACGTATGGCCACCATTTCCAGCGACAAACCTGCCGCAAAGCCACAGAAAGGATGGTACACCCATCGGGGCAACATGCACAAGTACATGTATCTCTGGATAAAGGATATAAAAAGATGTTATGTTGGTGGGGTGAGATCCTCTCCATCCAATACTGAGATGCCACCAGGTTGCCAGGTTGTAAAGATCCATTCAAAGATAGAAAAAGGAGGATGCCGGTTAGCTCCGCACTGAGTAGATGGGCGACTGTTGCATTAGATCTCGGCAGTCTTCTGTGTGTGTCTGCCCCCTTTGAAATCATCCATGCGGCTCTTTGTACGACCATATGTCTCAAACCAATGGCCCAAGGTTCGGTTATCATTAAGGGAGTTACACCCGAGGAATCTGAGCAGTTCAGATCTCTGAATCCGGCATTGAACAACTCCTCCATAGTTTCTATGGAGAGGAGGTATTCATGGTAAACAGATGCTGTCTGTTCTTCGACTTGAAGATGTGGATCAATAACCCTGCCTTGAGCGGCGAGCGCTTTACAAATTCCTGCAGCATGGATATCTGGAACAGTGTCTTTTGGCGAACAGAAATTGAGCTGCGGTTGGCTGGGTAATTGAGATTCTGAAAGCTCCCATAGCCTCCAACGCCGCTGTGCCAGTTCATTGGCAAGAAGTGACTGAAGCTTTTTTGAAAATCGACGATCAATATCCGAGACTCCGAATATGCAACCAGCTTCAAGGACGAGCCTTGTTGACTCATAATAAGCATTGAAGTCGACATCCATGTCCTCGATATACCGGGTCCAGTGAGATAGCGAGTCCAAGGTGACTCTTTTGGCATCTGCTCCAAAATCTAAGAGTATCTTTACTCCTTGAGGCCATCCAAATGCCATTGACAGTAGCGATGGGCTGCCATGAATAATGTCGACCGGAGATATCTTTCCAAGTTCAGCTGCCCTTTGAAGCTCGCCTTCCGACTCCCGGAATATAACCATTGCATTATCTGAAAAAGAGACAACTGGATGCTATGTTAGCATCAATTTGAGAGCAAGACATAATACATACTTACGCCCCTCATCCTTAGAAACAATGTATTTGAGATTCCGCCTCATAACAACGGTTAGAGGTAGATTAGAGAGGAGCAAAGGGCCACCAAGATCGACCAGCTCTGTCACGAGCGAAAGATCTTCTTCTTCGAGGGGTATATGATTAAGCAAGCTTGTCAAAACACCGGAATGTAGAGTATTGTCAGGCACAGAACCACATTTAATAAGAAATCTTGTGAGTTGGCGAAGACTGGGAAGCTCGTCCCGCCACCGAACTACATTCCATGGGATCACGGCCTAATTGAGGTCAATCGTAATCTTCTCGCTGGAGATGTTTTAACTCACATCCATAATTGGAATCACTTGGTTGTACCAGATGTATGCATCGGTGGGTGCAGCTTTTTTCTCAGCGAATGCCTGTTGAAGGTTGTGTATGCAATCATTTACGACTCTCTGAAATATGGGAGCACAAGATTCACCAGATGCCCGGTTCCCGCGCAGTTCCTTCGTCAATAGATACGGTAAGCTAGTCTGAAGATCCGAAATCATTTGAAAGCGCAATGAAGGACTAATCGAAAAGGCTCCGGCTCCAACGGACAGCGAGAATGACATATTGATGACCACGCGAAACAGAGTACTCAGGTATTGGTATGATCTGCGCGTAGATTTTGCTCGATATCTGACTCGATTCCGACAGTAATGTCCCTGGTTTAGACATTGATCGTTGAAATTCTCAATGATTGTAGCCTTCTGGGTTGCAAGGTCCAACCTTGATCTCATTGACTGTGCATGGTCATTTAAAAGACCTCCCCAAGAGTGCACCAGGCTAGGTGGTGGTATGGCTCTATAAGGCGAATCTTGCAAAGTAAGGCACTACATAACAGTTAGTAATTAAATTGACATTGGGCATGAACCTACCAACAATTTGCTGCACCTCCCGAAGGATCTTTTCTTGTACTAAGCCTAAGTGCACCATTTTCTGTGCTGAGTATCTGGAAGGCTTTGTTAAATTGTGTAAGATGCTGCGGTCGCCGTTAAACATACATGTGTAATGTCGTCTGTATGGCGGCCTGAAGACTATCTAGGTCCTCTGCCACCTCTCGTAAAGTAGACTTCCGAAATGGATACACGGACTTATGCAGCTGTTGCTGTATTCTATCTTGGATACGGACCGAGGTTGGTGACAGTATATAGTTATTGGCAGTTGTCTGGAGATGATTGACAATTTTCTCAAGATCGACAAGTTTCCGTTCAAGATCTCTCGCAATGTCTGGGTTAGTGATCTGAGAATTGTCGATCATTTCGCGAAGGTTGTCTAGTGGGAATCGGAGCCTGCTCGCTTTGTCGGATATGTTGCGAATATCTTCGTCAAATCTCTGATATGATTGACAATAGGCCACAAGCTGCTGGCACACCTGTAGCCCAAGTGAGATAATACCGGCAGCGCTGCTCGCCAAAGAAAATGGCTCCACCATCGCTGCAGTACAGGTTATTCTCGGAAGGAAGTGAGATAATTTGTGATCCAAAGTATCCTGTCGGAGTCAAGGAATCGGTTGTGAGCGAGAAGCAAGATGGTAAGGCACCTTCATTAATACTAAACCAGCGGGGCTGTGTCCAAAGCCGTGGGGGGTTGTTTGTGCTGACATACAGTGGGTGGCTTAGTTCTTTAAGCCTCCAGCGGCTACATGGGTTATTGGTTGCCTCACTAGGCGCTTGATCTGACTGTGGCCAATGATACCTGCAAATGAGGGTCTTGGCAGTGATCGCGACAAGTGACGTGGACAAATCGGCATTCCTGTGCTCACGGAAAAACCTCTTATCTAGCATTTTCCTTACCTCATACAAAATGAATGTGTTAAAATATAGCAGGTCCAGTACCAGCCTGTACTTTCAGAGACAAGTGATGCAATCCTCTCTAAATATGATTGCCACACAACCCTCGAATCAGGTCAACGCCTGGAGGGACCAAAGCTGGCGTTGCTGACTTGAAAGTTTACTCCTCAGTCAGGTGACCGACGAAGTTCGGCGTGGGAGACATTCTTCTCGATCTCATAGTTCTGATATTTCCGCAGAAGTTATGCTATGTTGGTTTTCTATCTAGCATCATGATGAGTAGAAGCCAGATAGAGCCAGTTTACTTTCTACTCGGAGGAAGCCCTCTACTTGATGATCGGACAATGCCAGACATACAGTGGCGCTACTTAAGTCTGTGACCCCCCGCTTGACCGCCGGCGGTACCGCCTTCCTATTATAGCCTACCCAACCACCTAAACGCGTATTTATGTATCGCATTGTGCTTAATATCTTGATCACTAACTATTTTAAATCTCGCACAGGAGCTTTGCCAGTGTCTAGTCCTCCAGTTCCGCTATTGAATATGATTTTTGGAGGGTTTAGTATGACAGAATCCATGGCAGAAAAGGGAGGTCAGCGCAGGGGGGTCACAGACTTTAGTAGCGCCACTGTAGAGCAATGTATTTTATTTCAAGTATATTACACAAAAATCAATCACGTGACCTCAGTCACAAATACATTTCACAATCTTACGAGAAACTAAATTTAAAATAGACTAGTGTGTTTCAGAATAGAGATCGAGAAAGAATTGAAAGGAACAAAGAGGTGAAACTGATTTCGAGCGGCCCTGTAAACCCAGTTGCTTCAGTGGCTCTGTATTACGTTGATCGCCGGAAGAATAGCCGGCTCATTCCCGTTCGAGAGCGATATCGCTGCCGCCATGACAGTAGCAAAGACGGCTATTCGAAATAGATAGAGCATCTTCCGAACAGCAATTTGGAATACATATAAACAGGAAAGTTGGAGCGGAGCGCCTGGTGCAATGTACCAAATTTCTCATTGCTTGTAGTGTTTACATATATTCCCGGATATCGATGGTTACTGTAGCCAAAGGCATGTCCCAGTACAGCGACAACCGCCACCATCGGGCATGCAGGCAAAGAAAATCATGTCACCTTTCACTCCATTTCTGAAGATAACACCCCGCCGAGGATCAGATTTTGAGGTATGCAGTATGACTTATCTCAAGCCCCAATCATCGTGGAGCGTAGTGGCGAGCCGCCCCTATTGGCAGCCTATTCCTTTGATGTCTGTCTTGTCTGCACGTTCAGACCCGCCTCCAATTTATTTTGCACCTGCTATCCCTCCGAAGCAATGAATGCTTGATGACATTTAAAACAATGTTCAATCACTCCTCAACGGAAGAATGTCAGCCTTAGTGAGAATTGAAGCGGACCAACACTCACCAGTCACTCTTCCTGGCTACCAGATCTGTCATACAAGGAGGATCGAAATCAGTTTCACCATTTGAACACAGAGATTATTTCTCGAGGCCCCACTCTACAGTACGCTAATCTCTATATAGCCAATTCTGGTTTCAAGGGGCTGAATCGTATCGAAAGACTACAGTGGCGACCGTTATCGCCTTCCATGTCGGAAACAGAGATGCTCTTTCAAACCCTAATCACATGATACGCTAATTCCGATATGGTCATTGCGTATTTGTTTCGAAGTCAAATGGTATGATGCTAAACGCGTAAAGAACAGAGTAAGCTGTATGAACATGTATTAATACAGCTCCAAAAAAACCACGCCCACAATACATGTCATTACAACTTGAGCATCCCAACCCACCGCAAGATGGCACGAAACCTCGATCCCTGGCAGCGTAGGATCATTGTCCATATGATACGCAGTAGGCACAAACTAACTACAATTCAAATGGCCAAGGTGGCGAAGTGTAGTGAGCGATCTGTCACTAATATACGCAAGAACATGCGGTTGTTCGGCATTGCCAGATGTCCCCCAATCTCTGCCGGCCAACCACCAAGCATCACTCCTGTGATGCTGGACGCCCTTTGTGACCAGCTCACTGAGGAACCCGGCCTATATGTCGAAGAGATGGCTATCTTTCTATGGGATGGGTTCAACGTATTATCATTATCGTCCAGTGTAAAACATGCTCTTTCTAAGGCTGGCTAGGCAAATAAGAAGAGCCTAACCCTCAACTACGAGATTTCTGCCACCATAAACTATCTGAGTTTCGTTCATGTCATCTGGTTTTTGTTGACGAATCCGGGTATGATAAAAGAATGGGATATAGACGGACTGGCTGGTCACCAATTGGCGTGACACCTGTCCAAGTATCTAAACTTCATCGGGGCCAACGCTACCAGATACTGCCAGCATATACTTAAGACAGTATCATTTTGTCTCGTATTTTCAAAGGTTCAACTGATGCTACGTTCTTTGAATCGTTTATTGAGCAGCGTCGCCAGCACTGTGGGCAGTGGCCGGAGCCAAAATCCGTGCTTATTATGGATAACGCATGTTTCCATCATTCGGACCGAGTCAAGCAGTTGCGCTCTAATGCAGGAGTGAAGTTCCTATACTTGCCGCCTTATTCCCCGGATTTCAAACCCATTCAGGAGTTCATTGCCGAGCTGAAGGCTTCCATCAAGAAAGCTTGGGTCATTGTATGAAGAGGATCCAGACCAAGAGTTCCATGCCTTCCTTCAGCGGTGCATTCATGACGTCGGTGGAAAACAGGAGAGCGCCGAAGGCCATTTCCTATATGTAGGTATCACGATAGAAGGCATAAGTGACCACTATAATAAGTTCTAATATTTGTAAAATTGGAGATTAGAGATTGGAAATAACCCCTAAATGGAAGAGTACTTATACCCTTCAACAGAATAACTAATTGTAATACAATTACAGTGTGGACCAGGATGTACGCGGTCATTATATTATTTGACAGGAGTCCTCATTCGTGGAACAAGGCTGATTCGTCAACAAAACGTCTGAGGAGAGATACAATCTCAGTTGGGCAAGACACGTCTGATTTCTGACAAGCATCCAGTTGCTCTTTTGCCAGCAAGACCACCGCTCTATACTCCCTTTCCTCGACTGCCCATTGGATTGCTGACCTGCCACATGTGTCCAACGCAAATATATCAGCTCCCGCTGCGAGGAGTTGCTGTAACACTGTTACGTGTCCTCGTCGCGCTGCCCAATGAAGTGCGGTCATTCCATTGCCATCAGGGAGAGAAGGATCAATTCCCTCGGAAATCAAATCACCTATCTCTAGTGATTGTCCATCTCGGGCAGCTATATGGAGTGGTGTCAAGTTCTTCATGTGAGCCGGTGCGATTTCAGGAGCGATAGCAGCACCTTCTGCCTGACGAAGAAGTTCATCGAACCGGGGTGGAAATGATGCCCAGTTAAGTGCAGTTCTTCCACAACTGTCACGTGCAAACACGTCGGCTCCAGCGCCAAGTAGTTGCTGTATTGTTGCTACAGCTGCGGCTGTCCGACCACTTTGGACAGCCCAGTGAAGGGCGGTCATTCCATGATCATCTATTGCTGTTATATCTACCTCTTGTGCCAGAAGTATCGAGAGAATCTGTTGACTTCCACCATATGCAGCGTGATGAAGAACTGGACCTGTATGAACAATTTGTTTTCTTCCCACTACTTGTCCAAAAGATAAGTGGAATATCGGCATTGGTGCAGATGTAGACAGTGCGTCGACGTTCTTAAAGGCATCAAGAAGTACGCTAAATGCCTCCACGTTGCCGCAATTTGCGGCGCTATGCAATGCTGTAAGCTCGCTTAGATCTCGATGAAATGCCGATATATTGCGATCAAGTAAGAGTTGGACTGCTTTCAGATTCCCTCCTTGAGACGCTTGATGTAATGGTGTCATCCCCCTTTCGTCCGTTGACGTTGTACTGGCTCCAGCATTGATGAGAAGCTGGACGACAGAGTCATGACCTCCGGAAGCTGCTAAATGCAGTGCTGACTCTCCAGTGGCATCCACCGAGTGTATATCTGCTCCGGCTTCGAGGAGGAGATGTACTATGGTCTCATGGCCCAGGGAAGCCGCCCTGTTCAGTGGCAGCAACCCTAATGTGTCCGGTAGAGAAGCATTCGCCCCGGCGTTCAGGAGAATTCTTGCAGCTTCCATATGCGCAGACATGACTGCCAGACTCAAGGCCCTTTGACTAGCATGGGCGCCCGCGTTCATGAGCAATATAATTAGCTCTTCATTCCCTCGATCAGCTGCTGTTTCTAGTGCAGTATGCGGTGTTCCAAGGCCTTCCATATGAAGATCAGCTCCCCAGTCCAAAAGCTGCCGTACTATATCGTCATGGCCTCCAGCCACTGCCCAATGTAATGGCGGCACTTTACCAAAAAGTAGAGAACCATCGTCATTAGTGCGATCCAGCATCGCCGTCAGGCCCATAGACCCTTTTGCTGTTGGATCGCGGAGTGTGTCCATTAAATGGTAGGGGAGGCTTGATGGATTGGCTCCATTCTCGAGCAGCAGAGCTACTATGTCTTTGTGCCCTTTATAGGCAGCCCAGTGTAAAGCCGTCAACCCAGGGAAATCGAATGCAGAGACATCCGCTCCAGCATGGATAAGGAATTTTACCACTTCAATGTGCCCACCGTATGCTGCCAAGTGGAGCGCAGTTGTGCCCTCGAGCGCGTCTCTCTGAAATATCAAACGTATCAGCAATTTTCAGAGAGTATTCAATGTAGGATATTGGATACCTCGTAGTCTGTATGAGGGTAAATGTTATGAAATTTTTTCGGTTCTTGATTCACAGATATGGCTTGGTGTCTGTATGACGCAAGGTCGGCTCCAGCAGTAAATAACCCCCGCACTGCTTCAATATCTCCATCCAATGCTGCCTGAAGGAGAAGTTCTGTATTGGAGTACTGCTGAGGGCGGGGTACAGGGAGGTTGGAAGTAGTCGTCACGAAAATGTCGGCTGGTAACATAGGCAGTTGGCTGCACGCGCCTCTTTCAGAGAGTAACAGACTATCAGTGCCATCGAGATTCCTATTACAACATTGTAGTTTGCAGGGGTCATCGTCCACCATGATCGAAGTTGACCTTGCCGTATCCGATCCAGCTAACTGGCAGATGGCAACCAGGCAAAGAACAGTTCTGGCTGAGTGACGCATGTATAATGTCAGAGTTACGTGACTGCTCAGCACGTCCTGAAAATTCAAAAACAAAATTTTGCGCTGAAAGGTTAACTACTCTAAGCAAAACGAGCTAAGGAATTAGTATTCCTTGTTTGCTGGGTTTGCAAGGAACCTTCTGGAAGGTCGAGGCTTTCTATGCTAGGCACTTGTATCTTTCATACTGGTATCATGAAAAGGCAGGTATTATTACCTGGCAGATACAAAACTGGGTATTTATGCAATATCCATATTAGGTTTAGCGCATCATGTGATTAGGGTTTGAAAGAGCATCTCTATGTTCCCCAGCTTGGAAGGCAATAACGGTCGCCGCTGTAGTACAAAAAAGCCAGGATCTGATAAATAACATGAGATACCATGACCATGAGTGCAACATGAGTCGGTCCTCGGCTCGCTCGTGTGGCTCGCCCCCACTTGGCAACGATATTAGCCCACGTGTTCTATTCAAGCATTTGTCTTCTTCAGCATTGACCCCAGCACCTCCATTTCCCAAGTCAGCACATAGGAACACTGCGGTCCTACCAGAGAGCGAAGGGGAGCCCCAACTAACGGCAAGGTTCGGCCTCGCGAGATACCTGGGTCGCCTCGTCGTGGTCTTCTGTGTTTCCATTGCGTTCATATCGACTCGCGAGTCTTATTCCGAGATTGCTCAACCATTCTATATAGTCAGGATGATCATCTTGAGTAACCTGAATCCCCTGACAAGACAATTGAATCGATTCGTAATAGCGACGCAGATTGAGAACGAGTTGAGAGGGTTTGACATCAAGCGCCGGTTGTTCTGTGAAACTGATCTGTTAACTTACTGTCCCGGCTTAGCGACAATCGTTCACGCCACCGGGAAGGAGTTACATCTTGCTCACTTTTCCGTCAAAGAGTACCTTCTCAGACACGACAATTTTGAAATCATGACTGCCAGCATTTCGATCACGACAAAGTGCTTGACTTATCTCACAGATATCATTGGTAGCCACGAACACATGAAAGGGCGTTTTTCGATGGCAAGATATGCGGCGGAGATCATGGCAGACTATGCAGCGTTGGCTCAGCATTCTGAAGATATAATTCGAAAGTCCGCGAATTTCGTCGAAGAGAGAGTGACATTCCAGCGATGGTGTCGTTTGTATAAGGCTGATAGGAGTTGGGTCGATGACCCTTGCCCTCCGCGAGCTCCCAGGCTGTACTACGCTTGTCTCAATGGGCTCTTCACGCCTGCAGCAGATCTTATTAGCAAGGGAGAAGACGTCAACGCGCAGGGCGGCGAATACGGCAATGCTCTCCAGGCCGCCTCGTTACGTGGCTATCAAGAGATTGTCAAACTGCTCTTGGATCAGGGAGCGGACGTCAACGCGCAGGGCGGGGCAACGCTCTCTACGCCGCCTCGGATCTATAAGAGCCCTCCAGAGATTGTTAAACTACTTTCGGATAAGGGAGATCACTCTCAAAATTTGGTGAGATCTAGGCATGGCTAGTTAAATGCATGACAATTCATTAGTTATCCACGCTGTCGAAAGGGACAGAAAGAGATAATTTAGCCATGTTTGTTAGCCATCTCCACAGACTTGCTGAAGCAACTCCGGAAAATCATTCAAGTCTTACAAAACGACTATTTAATATAGGAAAAGTCCTAGCAATTTGATACAAGCGAAATGGACAAATCGACGACCTTGAACAGGCGATGCAGGTGTCTCGCCGAGCAGTTCAGACTATGTCGGCATCTCCTTTAGACCGGATTAAGGCTGCTATACTAGGTCTTGGCCTTCGGCTGTTACGAGAAGATTATTATGGCGCCTATTCGCTTTCGGTCGAAGCTATCAATCTTCTCCAGCTCATCCATACAAGATCCTTGACTCTGAGGGATCGTCAATATGTCATTTCACATTTCTCTGGCCTAGCAACGCAGGCCTGTTCCCTCGCCCTTCAGACTCAACAGCCATATTCTCAGGCTCTTCAATTGTTAGAAAGTGGACGCGGTGTTATCCTTAGTCTTCTTATGGATGACTGGAGTGACACGCCTAAGCTGAGGAAGACGCATCCTGCTTTATGTGCCCTATACGAATGCCTTCGCCTCGAGGTAAATACGCCTGTCGAGAGCACCACGTCCCCGCAAACGGGCGAACGTATTTCTTCGAGACCGCTAGATGCTCTCAGGGAGCTCGAAAAATGCATTCAGGATATACGACACCTTCCCGGCTTTCTCGCTGCGCAACAGATCAGAAGTGTTTTGAATGAGGGAAGCAGTATCGTGGTGAATGTTACCAGCCTCAGAAGTGATGCTATTATTGTCTCTTCGGCGGGAATTAAATTGGTTCCTCTTCCAGGATTTAATGCCATCCAAGCGCAGAGTTGGATCGATCAAGATTTGACTTCAGCTTCGTTAGGAGCTCGTGGCGTGAAGAATAAAGCGTTTCGCCAACTCCTCCCCTGGTTATGGCGCGGGTGCGTAAAGCACGTGTTGACTGAGCTTGGGTATTGTGTCCATTCCTTACTCGAAGATCTCCCAAGGGTCTGGTGGATTGGGACTGGTCTTGCGAGCTCCTTCCCATTTCATGCTGCTTGTGACATGTTCGTAGGACCGACTGAAAGCACTTTTTGCCGAGTTATATCTTCATACACCCCTCCGATAAAGGCTCTCCTACACTCTAGAGAGCGAGGACCCCTGTCTACGTCGTCAAGTGAATGCCTACCAAAGTTACTGAGGGTTACTATGGCCAGCACGCCCGACGCCAATAAGCTGCCCGGGGTTGAACGTGAAGAAGCTGGCGCCTAGACGATTGGCGTTTTTAAGCGACCTTGCCACAGTCCGTGATATTGTAGATTTTCTTGTCCCAGCCATTCCTTTTAACCAGGAAATGCCTGTTTGGGACGGCGACATAATCCATTCAATTATCTGCTGGAGGAGCTCGGTCCTAGTTTGTGGGAGACATTGGACTTCGTCTCGATCGGAGAATGATTCAAACCCTGCCTCCATCGCTCCTTCCAACCTCGCAAGATCCATGTTTTGATTCATGCGATCGGTATTCTGGGCCACGCCGACCATCAGAGAACTAGACAGACTTTGAATCAATTATACAGAGTCATAAAGTTGTGCTTGATGAATTTACGTCTGATCCACTTGTAAAGATAAGAGGAATGAAGTTTTATATCGCTCGAGATTCTGAATAGCGCCTTCCACTTCCGCACGCCTCAAGGGCCATTTGAAGGCTCATAATCCAACAAGGCAAAAGCTCTCTTCGTTCAGCCAAAAGCCTGACATGTTTCATCATTACACTTTCACCCAATTGTGACCCAGGGCCAGGCGGTAAATTGATGTTGTCACTATCTAGAGCATGGTCTCAATTAGCTTTTCTCAATCATTTGTTCTTGTCAGTAGCAATGAACATCTTCCCCCTCCTCATTTTCAGCTACAGAAATCAGGGTCACAATCTCAATTGATGGCAGTGGTGCACCCCATAACTTTGACATGGCATCAATCTCTAGATTCAATCATGCTGATCAAGTCTCCTGGGTTCAATGATTAGTCTGTAGCACCTTCGGTTCTTTTGCAAGAAGCCGGTACCCTGCTCAAGGATTGAAGGACAGCTGCGGCAATCGCCACAAATACAGACTGATATAAACGAGTAGACTGTCTGAAAAATTGACTATGCATAGGTAAGTTCCCCGACAATACTAGGGAGCCATATCACCTCGCTCTAGGAGGCCATCAACATATCCAGGATGCGCCGAATGAGAGGGCACAGCCCAATGCTAGTCTCGAAGCCTGCCACAATCTCAAGGGCCTCCTCATGAAGAACACTCAAGCGCCGTCTACAGTATTCAAAGCTACCCGTCGACTCCATATACCGGATAGCATTGATTTTGACTGCCTCATCCTCCGTGCGCTGGCGTAAGATATCGACCAAGTCCACTGGCGGATTCTCGGATGCCGCCGACAAACAGTGGATAACGGGAAAGGAGAATTTCCCCTCCGTAAGATCTTCACCAAATCCTTTATTTTTGGTAAGTACCTCACTTCGCAGGTTCTGGTAGTCGTCTCGAATTTGGTAAATTATACCTAACTTGTTCATGAGTTCCGTGCAGTCGCTGCTTCGTTTCCCGAGTATTAGCCAGCTGGTGTTGCATTGCTTAGAAGTTATTTGGACTCCATGCAAAAGGAGAAAAGATCTCACATTGGAACGTCGCTCTGAGACTGCATCAAGCCCACTGCGAGCCGGAATAGACCCCCGGTCTTGTTAGAGGCCATCTCCATATATTGCGCCTCTGTAGGGCAGATCAAGTTATCGCGGAAGTAAAGTTCCATTCCCTGGCCACGGTGGAGGTTCAGAAGCTCAGTTGTAAAGACGTTAAAGGCTTGCAGGCTCTTCAACTCGCCTACTTTCTCCTGGGCTAGGAAGTACGCGAAATTGGCTGAGTTTATGGTCTGCGCAGAGCCGTATACGATGTGTGCAGAGGGTCGCCCGCGCCGTAGCTTAGACCCATCTTGGATGTCATCAATCCTAAATTCGTCAGACAAGAAAAAAGTACAAGCTGATAGCGATAGGGCTGGGTTGGTACGGACAGGAGGGATGCCGTGTGGAGGAGCTCGACGACGTCGATGACCACCTGGAGCCTGTCGCCTGGGATCCGGAACCACTCGTTGAACGAGTGAATGAGCTTCGCGCGCAACTGCTTTCCGGGCTGAGAGAGCAGGTAGTCGAGTGGGCCTCGAATGATCTGTGACATCATTAGCTTGAAAGTCTTTCGAAAAACCAACTATAGGGAACTACCTCATCCACTTTTTGGCCACTTGATCCATCAATCTTGGAGGCCTCTGAATTGACATTATATTCTATTTGTTGTACGCAAAGGGCCGTTTCGTAATGGTTCGCGAGATTCTTTGGTTCTCTAGGATTGCTAGTTGAATTGTTGCTCGTGATGAATGCACCGACGTGGTCGCAATATGGTGCAGGCGGCTTATCGCCAGCATAACGACCTCTCCGGAGCAAGAAGCGGTTGCTCAACGGGGAAATCGCCTGCGAAAAAGAAGCAGTAAACCCCATACTTCGGATTTTCACCAGCACGGAATTATCCAGGACCTGCTTTCATCGGCGGGCGTGTGGTTGTATATCATTGCACGTGCTGATCCTGGATCCATTACAGAGTTGTTGATAACGGCTAGCTGACTTCTACTGTACCCTGTACTTCATAATTCCTCGCCTCAGCGGAATATCAGGATTTACCAAGACACGGGGCATAAGGAGTTCGTGATGAAGCCCAAATGTGACTAAAATGTATTCTCATGTTATAGGGATCATCGTGAAGTATATTCGGTGAACTTGAAAAATGACGTTATTGGCTAAGAGAAGGTTACACAGGCAATGCATGGGTCTATTGAAATGCTAGTGCAGCCACTTATGCATCCTTACACAGGGCAAAGTCCTCAGCTTGGTAATAAAGCACGACCGCTGCACTGCACGGTCCAAACCCGGCCGCTAACGCGTGGACCCCGCAGGAGAAGTCGGGGATCTCCGGCCAAAGTCATACGCTGCGTTGCGGCGTTATGGTGGCAGAATAGGACCACGCACCGTATCAGTATAGCCACGGCAGATATGGTGTTAATCCCATTGCAGGAAATGCAGCACGCCCTGTTCGGCACTTGTCACTTTCTCAGCTCCCCAGAACAGCCTGGGCACGATGGCAGCAGACATTTCATTGCAGGTGGCTGAAGGATCGGCAAGAATTTTGAGCAAGGCGAGGTGTGGGGCAGCTGAGCAAGCAAAAGAAAAGACGTACATATGCATCCTGCGCTGAATGACTTTTGATGCACCAAATCAGATAGTGAGCTTTGCGGACTGCAAGATAGAAAGTGAGAGTGACACATAGACTGGCCAGCCCTGCCAAAGGCCATCAACTGCTGCTCCATGCCAATCGAGATGCTATCTGGGCCAGCCTCAAAGGCCAGAAGTAGCGGGAAGACATAAAACACGAGCATGGGCAGGTAAATACAGTGGCTTCGAGTCCTGCAGTGTACCCCTGCCAGTGTCAATGATTTCATCACCAAGAACGCCGGTACAACAACGCCGGGGCCAATGCATTGAATGGCAGGTCTGAGAACCAGGTTACTTTTCCCTTGGTCAGCAATCTGCAAATGCAATCAATCGCACTACCCAGTAGACTGGGACTTACCCAACGAGGGATCCCGGCACATTCTTGCTTCTCCGCATCTGGCCAGCTACTATAATCCAGGCCAATACCGTAGCACCTGCAAGCCGTAGATTGACAATGGCTTAGAACTGCCATTCAGGGCAGGCTAAATGAAAAGAGTACATGCTGCGAGGAATTTGTCCACAGGGGTCGCACATTGTTTACCTTGTTCGTAACTGCCCTTCTCCACCATGAAGCATGTTCTGGGCTTTTAATATGGCCAGCACGGGGATGAAGCCATTGCGAATTGACAGATAATATTTGGCGTAGTCTGCATTGAAGACTGAGGCATGCGAGGATGATCCTCATGGTGAGGGTACGATGCATCTTTGCACCGACCTCCATTTATTCTCGTGTTCTCTTAGTCGAATCCAGATTTTGACGACGAATGCAAGGCAGCGGTCCAGGAAGTCCGTCGACTACGACACAGGCACACAAGGACAAAGGACCCCTATGACAGGATGAAAGACACGCCTCGTCAAAAAAGCACTGTCTACAGCGCATCGACGCTGGGTCCAATAGGTCATCGAAGATGGCCCGCAGGGAATGTGGCATCTTGCTAAATGGGCAAGAAACCGCAACGGAGCCTATGAGAAAGGCCTCGCCCCCTCTTTAGAAGTCTAAGGCCCAGAAAGACGGGACGAACTTGCTGAGACGGTTGACCAGAAAACGGAAGCCTTCGGGCAGCCTTTTTTCCAAAACAACCGCCTGCAGATCTCTCCGACACTGCATCTTTCGAATACCTAAAACCGATTGAATTCCCACGCATCACTACACACGTAGTAGGATCCTATTTTTATGACTAGGCTCAGTGCTGTCACAGCCGGCAAACGACGCGACAGCCAACAGCATGTGGAGAGTAAATGGTTGATTTTATATTTTGCAATGATACTAGTAATACTGTATCTGCTCGGAATATTTTCCCCAAATGCCATTTCCTTTGCATACATCGTAATATCGGTATACTTGATATTTCGGCGGACTTGTCCATAACCTGGAAACCACCGTCTTCGGAAGGAAGCGTAATGGCATCGATAACTGCTCCTGAACGGTATTTTTGGCCGTTGCAGAGAAACCACCAAGTACGATACACAGGCCAAGTACATTTGGGCATGTACTTTGCAGTTTGAAAATCTTTGTCCGTTTGGCTAATCCTTTCCCCACTGCCTGCGTCGTTCTGTAGAAGCCGTCTTTTCGTTTCGGGCTCGGAACCTTTGCAGCACGATCTCAACCTGGAATATCTGTCGCCGGCTTCGTTTGACCATTCCTCCACTTATGGTCAGATTTTAGTCTGTGGAAACGCAAATAGGAGCTTACTTGTTCTTTCAAAACTCTTCGTTCTTGATAGAATGGTTCTGAGGCTAAAAATCTGTCCACAGATGGGGAGAGTCAATCATGTCTTCGCTTTGGAGCTTAGAAACAACGGTAGCTAGGACTAAAAGTGTCGTAGATTATTTGCTCAATCAGGCCAGGATACTGTCAGGAAGGAAGCAGTGAGAGTCTAAGCAGCAATCAAAGCGGAGAATGAGGCTCTGCATGCACACGGCCTTGGCAATATTAGGATTAGTGAAGCACCCAATCAGTTTAGGACACATCAAGGCGTTGTACACCATGGCCACGTACACTGTGCAGCTGTGTAGCTGCATCGTACTTTGACCCGCTTCAGAGACGTCATCTGCCGCGTTCTCAATTTACAGGAGATTGGTTGACCCATGGTAGGGTACGCCAGCTAATCCACCTAAATGCAAAATAGCGATGGATCCACCCGTTTCTGCTCGTGGAACGAACTCCTCGCAGTATAGGGATGGATCGAGCGAAAGACCGAAGATATGCCAGTCTCTGCAAGTCAAACCATGGCGAGCGTAGCCAAAGGATTCCGCCTGAAAATTCCTCGTAGAAGACTGTTCACCTAGTGCCCTGTGGCGTTCGAAATCTTGGACCTCCAGCTCGAGGTGTGCGTCCCTATGTACCCGATAGAGCGTTTGGCAAAGTTCGTGTTACACCGCTAGATCAGGAATATCGTAGGCGGGTCTGCAGTGTAACCAGGGAGCGAGGTCAAGTGGTGTCACTCTTCGGGTGACCCACACACCTACTGCCAATACGCTGCCGATCATCGCCTTCGATCATGCGGAAGACGTTGATAAAGGGTTGTGGGTGAAACTGAGAGTGGATTGAGGGTAGTTGAATGCCAATAAATTCACCAAATCTCTCCCTTTCTTCACAAAATCTTCTTTCCTGACAAACATATTATAACATCTCAGCTTTATCTGGCCTCAACGATGGACAGCTACGCTGCCACGGCAGTCAAGATTCCGTACCATGCTATAAAGGATGAAATCTACTTATGGTACCTTTTCATGAAAGACAACGCCGATGCATATATGCTCCCAATTCCCATATTTACAACCGCATCCCTGCTCTGCAGAGCTGCAGAACCGGATGAGATAATATCATCGTTGACAGGTGTGGGAGGATACCCTTTTAAAAATTTCACAGGAACCCTCCGCTCTGACACTCATAGATTCCTTTATTTATGCGTTCCTTTATGGCTATAACATCGACATTGCGAACAATATTGCAGGGGGCATTGAGGATAAGATAAACAAGCCCGATCGCCCTCTTGCGTCCAACGCAACGACATTAGCTGCAACGAAAGTACGATATGTCATCTCAACAGTGATATATTTTGCATACAGTTACAAGTTGGATGTTCTTATCTGGACCCTGCTTTGGCTATTCACTATTTCATGCGCCTACTTCCTTCGTACATCGAGATACGGGCTAGCGAAAGACCTTTCTATGGCAGTAGGGACCATGGCAGAATTAATGGCCGCTTGGAAAATTGGGGGCTCAGCTTCCGAGGTAGGGTGGACTTGGGTTAGGAAGATCGTTTGCTGGGTTTTCTTTACAGTATCAATCCAAGACTACCGCGATGTTCCGGGTGATCGGGCCAGTGGCCGTCGCACTATTCCTATTCTATTCGGGGACATTCCAGGTTAGTATTCACAACCGCCCCACTTTATTATATTGTTCAATAACATATGCCTCTTTTTACATATAGCTCGCATTTATAACTCCACTGGTCTGCTGATATTTCAGGTAGGTTACACGGCCTTGTGGTGGAAGGTATACTGATTTTACGTTTCAGTATATTCTGATACACGATCGAGTCCTTGAATTCCGTCACGACATCTCAACCGTGGCTATGTCTATAATCCTGGCGATTATGACCGCAATAGTCGTCTCCCGGCTGGTATTGTTGAGGTTCACTGAAAGTGACAAAATCACGTACCGATTGTATATACTACTCTACAATCTTCAGTTGGCCGCTGCCTGTGTCTCTTTGAGGAAATAGTTCTCTGTCTGGGTATTACTGTCAAAGGAATCCTTAATGTGATAAAACACTTCTAGTTATAGGCTTTCGTATCTGTCTTATAATCTATAAAAAGAGATTGGTAGTTTTGCGTATAGGTGCAAAACGGGTTACAGTACTCTCCCATATCAGTCACCGGCCAGGCCCGCTTCTCACTACACAGTATATGGCGCTGCCATATAGACTTTTCCCCACACATTGTTGATAGTATGTAGGTAATAATACATATCATGCAGTACGCACTTCCGTATCGGATCACCACATCAATGTAGTATAACCTCAATTCGCTGATGCTATCGCCTGCTGTGATATTCTCTAAGCCGAAAAAACACCCCTTACGAGGCGGCGGCTGGCAGCCAGAATAGGGCCAAGCTGAGAAGGAATTCTGAAAAACTGAAGCCATCTAGCTTGTCTACGGACTGTTTTGCGGAGGCCCCAGTGTCAACTTCCATAGGGCTCGACCCAATCCTCTTACACGTTGCGTAACTTGACTTGCACGATACAATACCATACAAACAGCGGTAGCCCTCGACTTATTGCGGCCCCCCAATTAATGATCTGCACCAAGGGCTTGGCAGTGGCCAGAAAAGAGTGAATGAGTGTGTGTCGGTCAAAGCCTATTTTGAGAATGACTCTAAGACCGGATATCGGAAGAGAAACGATTCCTTCGAACTCGAAGAGACTGTACCACACGAGGTGGCGCCGCGTCGAGGAATCTTGTGGTCGATATTAAGGCGATATACGGCACCCCGTGCCATTTAGATCCTTCTGGTAATGCGAGCTTGATGTTTCTTCAAACTACCTGTGCCCAGGCAGGAAAAGTTGTAAAATGTGAGACAAATGGCTGGATAGGGGCTGACGGGCTCAGTGACTACTCCCAGGAAGGCTGCTGGTTAAATGAAATCACACACACGCACGCACGCTCTGTACGGAGTATTATTCATGAGCGTAAGTCGCTCTATGATACTACTTCTGGTGTGGAGAGCTGGGTGCTGAAAGCAAAGTAACGTGAGGAGAGTAAGGAGAGACGAAGTAGGGGACCGTTAACAAGTTAGAAACAGGGTCCAGGAAGCCATATTGAGGGAATGTATTTCTGACAGCGTGAATTAATTAATCTTGCGAGAGCTTTCGTAATTATCTTGGGGATAGGCGCCAGCCCCATGATTTTGGTTTCACGATCAGCAGCATAGGGGGTGGTTGGCGGGATGCATCTCTAGCAGGAAGCTCTTCGGCGTGAAGAGCTCCTGGCGCGTCTAGAGGCCCGCGAAGCTGTAGCCGAATACATGCCGGAAATATCTCGATTACTTGCCGATGCCAACAAGGCGTGCAGGAAAAGCGGGTGACAAAAACTTCCTCGACAAATGGGCCTATGACCAAAGGTGGCTGATTGTAAATTCCGGGGCATGGAAAGCCGAAGGTCAAATGAGTGGACAATCCATTCTTCCTAGCTGAGAAGTGGAGGCTGAATCGGTACGCAATGAGATAGTGGCTATGCGATCTGAGCGTCCAAGCGATGGTATGAAAATAGCGAACTTGAAAATGGTTCAACGGACGTCTTCTTGGCCCACAGGGTTATTAGAAAATGCAGTTTGGTGGAAGCCGAAGAGTGAGGATCAGTGTCGGTGGGTCCAGTGGACTCTTTGGGACAATCCCGCAAAAGAAACTAACTCATCGATGCACCTCCCTCTGGCGGTTACCAGAACAAGGATCGTCCATTAAATGGTTAAAGATAAGCTCCCGGCAATCTCAAATAAATCATGCGCGGTGAACTAGTCCCGGGCTTCCATCTAAGGCCTGTTGATTTGTCAATTAGACCCAGACTGTAGAATCGTGGTGAAAAGAGAGGGTGGTGAAAAGAGAGCGTGGTGAAAAGAGAGGGTGGTGAAAAGAAAGGGTGGTGAAAAGAGAGGGTGGTCATGACTGTCATTTAAAAAACGTCCATCAAGCTCAAAGCACTCCATGCAAATATCAAAATTCCCTTGGTTGCAAACTCCCCATCGATTGTAGATGTTGCTTTTAGGAGTATGCGCAGTGCATGCATCACAATATCTTGGCATTCGGTCAATGGGTATCGACCGTACACCAACATATTTCTTAGCACACATTAGTATCCCTCGTTCTCAGGATATTCAGCCTGCATATTCTCAATATCCACGTTCCCACTCGATTTAGCCCATCAGAACAAAGAACTTCCAAAAGAATCGTGAGGGTCGCAATTGACAATCCCGGTAGCTAACAACACCTTCACCATATCCACATGACCATGTCGCGCAGCTATTGATAGCGGCGTTGAGCCAAAGCAATCTTCCTGGTCTAGATTAATACCGTAAATGAGGATTGCCTTTGCAATAGTATCATGTCCGAGCCAGGCTACAAAGAATAGTGCTTTCCGACCCATGTTATCTTTGGCATCTGCCTCAACTTTCTCGAAGCCGAGCAAAAGTTTGGCGACAGCACAGTCCCCTTGCATTGTGGCCAGTGATAATGGCGTGTATCCATTTTTGGAATAGCCTTTAGGCCGGCTCTATTCTTCACTAGCATTTGCACCACCATTTGATGACCACCTGCACACGATGTGGCTTGGAGTGCATTGCCATACTTTCCACCTTAGGTGTTGACATTCGCCCCTCAAGCTATCGGGATCTGCACCAGCCTTTCATGACTTCCGCATAATGCGGCCTGAAGTGCATTACCAAGAAGACTTTCTTCGACGCTCTCGGTTGAACTACCTCTGGTTGCTCTACCACATCATTGTAGCAGGTGTCTTTTCACAATGCCGTCTCTGTTGAGTTCATGCGGACACCACACTAGTCACTTACGTCCGCGTTGCGGTACACAACCTTGGTGCAGTCGGTCCCAACACCAGTGACAACCATTGATCAATCTATTTGAGCAATCCTGATGGTGTTTCGTTGACTCGTATCAACATGGTGGCCGAATTGAAGACCCAACAGGCATCCTCGAGTGTACAAAACTCGGATATACTCAAACTAAATCCGCCCTCAGGTACTGTATTGGGACTTTCCGGTTTTGATGAGAATCTCTGTTTTGTACATCGCACATCTTATATACAGCCGTTAACGTGAGATGTCTGGAGGAGGCCCAGGCTGCCGGTAAATTTTTGCGAAAATTTTCTCCAGGATATTACCACGACTGATTTTCCATAACGACTATGCCCTGATGGCAGACATGGCGAGGAGCAACTATATTGACGCGAGTGCCTCCAACGAGATTTGGCCAATCTGTTATATCTGTATCAAAGCAACTAGGAACGAAGACCATCACAGATGGTGCAGGGGGTGTTCTCATGCATTCTCTGTAGTTATCACACAAAGGTTGGCAGACCTGTGATGATGTGTTCCGCCCAGAAGAAGCAACAAAAGTGAGGCGGTTAAGATGATAACGATCTGGAGCTGCTTCAATTAGCGCCCATAAAATCACTTTAATAACATTAGACGTCTTACCTCTAATGATAATAACCAGCGGTTTAAGATAGTTCCGATGATGGTGACGAGTAAAAGAAGAATCGAAACACATGAAAGTATGGCGGCGATGTAGGTTACTTGAGCTCGAGTCTGATATCCCTGCATGGTACGCTCGCGTAACCACCAGTAGAAAGAAGACATTGCAATGCAGTCAACACACAGCAGGAATGCCACAGCGAACCACATTGAGGAGTAAACGAAAGTACCAATCATGGCAGCAGTGACTTTAGTCAAACAAGAAATCACAAAAACTATGAAGCTGGCCGCAAGAAGGCGAGCTACACCCTCCAGTCCTCTCAGTTGAAGCTTTACTTGGTAATACTAAGACACGGCTGTTAGCTTTGGCCTCTCAGCACAACATTCCCAGATATTACCCATGGCATCGGTATGAGAACTGAAATGATGGCTCTCAGAATTGCAACGCTCTTTTCACTTGTGTTGCTGCAGGCCAAAGCCAAGCTCGCAATGGAACAACTTGATAGCATGATGCATTGCATCAAATCAACGAAGCGTAGATGGTACTGGGGAAGTCGTATTTGCAAAAATAAGACCCTGATGCCGTTCACAACAGACAATGTTGTAGTCAAAACTGAGTATAGAATAGCCTCGGATTTCATAATGGTGTTAGGGCGAACAGAGAAATGAAAGCAAAAACATAATCGGAAGACGCTTCAGTCTTTATTTATCTTGTCAACCTTTGCTACTAATGGTCGCCTTGACTGCACTCATTCAGGCCCTGGGAACTTCCGGAGATCTCCAGCTACTGCGGAAAGGACGCTTTAGCCAATGAGCGGGAAAACTGCGCGTCAGAGACGTTCCGAATTGTGAATTCAATTACAAAGATTCCCGAACCGTAGTAGAAGAATTGACTCTCCTGGGGACATAGTGGCCATTCCTAGGAGGTCTCGCGGGTCGACATGATGCGAATTGAAGAGATTTCTAACTCTACCTCCACTTGTTATGCACTTATTCTCTAAGCGATATAATATCGCGAGGGCACTTCATTTTCTATAGCTTCTCAAGCTCGATAGCCCCAAAGTTTTTAAATATGCCTCCACAAAGAAAAAAACACCCAGCGCTTTCCACAGCCGTTCCCAAACCATACTCTCGTCCAACCTTACCATCAATCAACCTACGAACCAACCTGCGCTGCCACTGTACTCTGGTTATAAGTCTCAGTAATTCGAAGGAACGAACTTAAAACGCCAATACGTGTACATGAGAAACGGAGACACTGGAAGGCCACGGACTATGCTAAGCTTATTCAGAAAATCGAAGAAGGGCTATAACAAGAGACCTATCCCAAGTAGACCAGGCGCAAATTGAGTGCTAATGCTAAATCTGGATGTCATTCAATCGGCGATTGACGGCTCAACCCCATGGGCGGACCCGTCGGCATGGTTACGGATTGTGACGACGAATGCAAGGCCGCCGTCAAGGAGGTCCGCCGCTTACATCGCAAACACATGAAGATCAAAGACCCCCTACGAGTGGACATAATACACCCAGGCACGCAATATTAAGTCACACCTCGTTGAAAAGGTATTATCCAGAGCACACCGACGCAGGGTCCAGCGGGTCATCGAAGATAGCCCGCAGGGTATATGGCGTCTCGCCAAGTGGGCAAGGAACCGTAGCGGAACGAATAAGAAAGGTCTCACTCCCTCATTGAAGGGCCAAGACCCTGAAAAGCTAGGCGAGCCTGCAGAAACGGTCGACTAAATGGCGGAAGCCTTAGGACGGCTTTTCCCCAACCACCGCCAGCTGATCTATCCGACACTGCTTCCTTCTAATACCCAGAACCGATTGGATTGCCGCCTATCGTTGCACGAGAAATACAGTACAATCCAACGCACTTTCAGAAATCGATCATTGTGGTCCTTCGAAGCAAGGCAAAAGCGATTATCAACTAGCAAAATCTCCCTGTAGTACTGTACTGTATCAGTTGGTAATTATTGGTGAGTCATTGTTATAATACCGTATAACAGTCTAGAATCTCGTGGAATCAAGCCAACACACAAGCAACGGAAAGGAGGGGAGCCTCTGTGGTGAACTGGCAAGATCTGTCCACCCACTTACTCACCATCACTTTGTCTCGTTTTCACAATATACAGCCTCCGTCTATGCTCTTTTGACAGACACTCCTTTGACAGATACAGAGGATTTCAAAAACAGCTTAACCCCCAGACACCCACGCTTTCTTTTTCCAGGGCCCTACTTAGATTACGCTAAGCTAACTTTGGCTAGAGGGAGCCCCTTCGGTGAGGTAGGGCACCATATCATTGGCTATGGGGGAATCAAAATTCCGCCGAACCGTCCTAGACCGCTCATGTGGGTCTCTGGGAGGGGTGGGCAGCCGCCAAGAATTACCCCGCTTCCAAGCGCATAACGGGTCTGGTACTGTAGTTTAGTTGTTCTTAATAGCGCTAATGCCTTTGGCAGTGGCCCTTTGAAGAGCCTCAACAGGAAATACGAGCTTTTGTTGATGACGATTTCCGAAGGTTCATCTGTGCCCACAAAGTGTGCCAGCGGAACTCTGATTGGATTATTACTCGTGTTCTCTCAAGGCAACAGCTATGATCCGCATGCTTATTAACCGGGCTAGTTGGAAGCTTGGCCGTATAAATGCGGAGATGGTGAATGAGAACAAGAAAGTGATATGAATCCTGTACAACCGACAAATCAGCAGCTCATGTGCATTGGGCTCAACAATGTCTGAAGACAAGATCCTGCGGCAGGTCTTAGACCTTCTCGTTCCTCAAGACTGGAATGAACACCCAACCCGTATAGTTGGTCCAAGGCCAACATCCAAAGAAGTGATATGGTGCCGACAAAAGAAACAGATGTTATGTCTCCGGCTAGTCTGCAGTATGTGTTGCCTTACCTACATCCTTCATTTCTGTTCCTGCATCCGAACTAATAGTCGTTGGTACACTACAGAGGAGTGGGACTCTATCGTTTCGGACCTGGTCGTTACGAAGCTCTCCTTTGACACATTTTGCCGAAGCAGCAGCGTTCCTGCCTACACCCTCGTCTGGATCCTAGCCTCTATGGCCAAGTCAGACATGTCTCCTCCTTCCTCATCGTTACTACCACATGCTCGTGAAGCAATCCGATCCATTAGCGCGTCGTCGACAAAACAACAGGACGGCAGATTATGGCGGGCTCCGTTCGCCGCGCAAATAGCTTACCACGGGTGTGATAATGCTCCGTCCCAGTTACTAACACCCATTCGGAGGGGGAAACCAAGCCTCGATGGACCTGCCTCAGCATCGTATCTTCCGGTGATGATTTTCTACGGCGCTGAAGATCTAGAGGAGCAGATCGACAAGCACGATCACGTCAATGTCGTCGATGAATTTTTCGGCAGTGCTTTATACGCAGCCGTCTACTCCGGCAACGACCAGGTGACAGCGAAGCTTCTCGAGTTAGGAGCAGACCCCAATGCGACAGGCGGAGTCTTCCATTCGGTTCTGCAACTAGCGTCTTCGCGGGGCTCAACAAGCACGATGCATCTCCTTCTTCAAGCCGGTGCGAACGTGAACGAAATCGGAGGATTATACGGAACCCCGGCCGCTGCAGCAGTGATTTTCAATCACAAACCAGCGCTGGAGCTACTCTTAGCGAATGGCGCCAATCCGAACCTGCAACCCCAGAGCGCTGGTTATTTAGCAGCTCCGCTGCTCGCCCCGCTGATTCGCGCCGCTCAATGCGGGAATGTCGAGATGGTCGACCGGCTCTTGCAGGTTGAGAATCTCGACGTGAACATCAAGAGCGAACACACGAATTCGACTACGGCGTTACTTGCGGCTCTGGAGAACGGCCATACAACCATCGCCCAGCGCCTTGTGTCCGATAGTCGGTTAGACACACAAGCCGCACTAGAAGATGCAGCCAGCTGTGGGAGTTTCAGTATAGTTCGGTTCTTGATTGAGGAGAGGTGTGTGCCTCCGGATGAAACGGCTCTTCTTTATGCACTTGAAGGCAACTATTTCTCTGCGAGACCAATCGACGAACGCAGACGGAGCGCCGACGACACAGCCACATACCTCCTAGACAAATTCCCTAACTTCGATCCGAACCACCCGTCCGGCTTCACGGGCAGCGTATTCGACCATGCAGCTAAGAACGGTCTCGAGAATGCTGTCCGAATCATGCTCCAGAAGGGCGTGGACCTCTCCAAACACGCGGAGGGCAGTTGTATGTCTCTAGCACTAGCAACTAGGAACGGCCACGCAACCGTGGTAAAACTGCTCCTCGAACACGGCGCCGACCCGACCGGATCCCCAGGCGGATGGACCCCGCTGTTGGAGGCTGCGGGAGGCGGCCACGCAGATGTGATCAGGGTCCTCCTCGAGCAACCGGGGATAGACGTGAACTATCGAGACCGGAGGGGCATGACTCCCGTACTGCAGGCTGCATTTAACGGGCAGTATGACGCTTTGCGTGTGTTGATCGAGTCCGGGGGCGAGGTGAATGCGCAGAGTGAGTACGGAGTCACTGCACTTTCGATTGCCACGTCGTGCGGGTTTACCGATGTGGTGAGCTTGTTGCTGAGCTATGGAGCTCAAACTGACATCGAAAGTAGTCCCGTGCCTGGGACACTGCGCAAGGCCGTAGCTCGTGAAGATGTAAAGACTGCCGAAACCCTCATATTGGGTGGTGCAGACGTGAATCTTGACAGTGGCTGCTCGCCGCTTTACATGGCGGTGAGGAACAGAGATGAGGCGATGGTGAGGCTGCTGTTGCAGAGAGAAGACATTGAGTTGGATCCGAGGAGTTCACAGGATGGAAGAACCCCATTGGAGCTGGCGATGGATGAGAACTATCCCGAGCTAGTCGCGCTCTTTTTGGAACGGGGTGGTACTGGTCAGCCAAAGCATCCGTTTGTGGGTGAAATTCACTTAGACGGTGTTAGAGCTAGAATGTGAGGGAAGCAAACACATATTAGCACATCACGGCAGGAATTAGCTTGTGAAGCTAATGTCATGATACAGTGGTTGGTTGGTTGGTTGGTTGGTTGGTTGGTTGGTTGGTTTCATTTACCCTGACCCCTCGCAAAAAGCGACATGCAGGCTACAACTACTTTCTACATACACGCTGATTGATCCCTGAGATTGTTCCAAACTTCCTGGGCGGTGAACTTTGAGCCTCACCTGGTAAAGCCTGTCGTGGCCTGATTGCCATTTGCGGTGTTAGGCTGCCCTCATGGCGCGGCTAGAATGAGTTCCCTCATAAGGCGGCCAACCATTGTCCGCGGCTGGTTGCATCTCCATCAGAAATCGCGAGAATGCCGGCAATGCTGAATTTAAGAACCAGGACAACGATTGCGCGGCGGGTGCGGTCTTTTGGCGTTTCTTTTTTCTTTTCTCAAGCTCAAATAGTGACGGTTTGTTGTGGAAACGGCGGCGAAGTTCTTCGATTGTAAGTGTGGGGTTAGGAGGTGTAGGGTAAGGTCTAGTCGTCGGTGGCGGTGAAGATGTGGTGGGCTGTTGGAGAACAGAGGCGTAGGTACGTTGTTGGCATGTAGGGGGAGAGGTGGTCTTCGTGGTTGGATGGGTAGGTTGTGGAGGACAGGTGGCTGGTCGCGGTGCTAACGGTTCTGATTCGAGCCTGGCGGGTAGTAACTCGGCAGGAGTCTCGAGGTCGGGTTCCGTTTGGTTCACGAGTGTAGGAGCTGTTGGTGTCGGATAAGATTTAGGTCAAGAACCAGATTCGACGGCGGTGATCTGAGTAGATGGGTTTGCGGAGTGCGCATGGGAGTGAGGAGGTGGAGACGGTAGAAATGGTTTAAGGTCATGGCAAATAACTTGCCATAAGCAGTCCTCTTTGTGTATTTTCGATAAATCGCCAGTGGGGTTTTCCAGGATGGCCTTCAGCGAGACCACGGTCTCACAGGCAAAGCAGCAGGCGGTGTCGCCTACTCCGGCGCGGACTTGGTGATAGAGCCCATTCTGGGCAAGCTGGTGGGGCGTGATACCAGTGAGGAGCTGGTGTTGAAATGAGATAGCTCTGGCTGCGATGCTTGAGTAGGTGGTTGAGATGCGGAAGAGGGGCTTCACGTTGCGTTGTGTGGTTCGGTTAGACGGCAAGGTGGATTCGGAGGTGGGGTGAGAGGTTGCGAACGGGCTGGGGATGATTTTGAAAGTTTTCTGGTTCCCACCAGGGCCTGGTGGATGAGACTCCATCACTCCGTCCCTTTTCGGATTAGGTACAGTCTCCCCCAGATGAATACAGTGCCGACCGTTGCGGTAGGCTATAGTCGATTTCGAAAACAGTTTTCCCTGTGGGGACACGCGCTTTGTTTCTCGGCCCGTACCCGAGTATGCGCTAATCTATGTTTGGTTACGCTAGGACGACCACTGCTTGTCAGTATCACGTCCTGAGCCGTACTGGATTTCAAGGCTACCGTAAAATACCGTACATCTGTACAGAATGTTCTAGGCAGGGCTTCCAAGGGGGGAGGGGTTCGGGAATTAACTAGAAAGAGTGTAGCGGTAATACTGATTTCGAATATTCCTGTACACTGTTTTCAAAATCATCTGTACAGCACGGCTATAGATTTACCGAAAAATGCTGTGAATATTATCGACTGCGGAAACGGCAAAGGAGTTACTCTGAAGCCTTATTTCCGTTCCGGAGCATTTCAACAGGTTCATAGATATAAAAAGGCGAGAAACCTGGTTCTACTCGTGGCTATTATGCCCGCCAGACTAGCCTGCTAGATCTCTGTATGACAGTGCTGAAGGCAGTACGACAACTTGGGCTCTGGAACCCTTAGGCGTCATCTACAACCAGACCGCCGCGAGTGACATGTGTCTGAGGCCTTCGCTACGATATCGGAACTTCTAGAGCGCAATACCCTAGCCCTTCAATAGTCTTGAAAGGGCAAATGTGGTGCGAGGTTCTCACCGAAGTAGACGACTCCGTAGTATCTGCTTTTCGCGTTCGTCCTGACGTCATTCCAGTCCAATCACCAAGTGGATTAACGAAACGCCCTCGAATTCCACTTACTGTTAACCACGTCGAGAACTCCTTCGGGCTGGCGGACTGCTTGGTAGTTCATTGCTCTCGGCTATCATAATGGTTTGGAGTTTGCCACTGTGCCATCTACACTCGCTATACCTAGAGGATGAAGAAGTCCAATAAACCGCAGGACTCTTGAATGGTTCCCTCTAGGGAAAAGGCCTTTTCTGTACTCGTTGGCTAATATCGACAGAATCAGCCCCGGGGAGTACTGAAATTGGGTGCCGCCGCTCTAATACAAGGGGGCCTTGTACCATTCAACGTGGGCCTCCGGTGAAGTGGAGCTAGGCCATAGCGCTTTATTCGTCCTCTGATGAAGACGGGAGATTCATATTTAGCTCGAGTTCGGCTTCCACCACGTTTGTAACATAATTCTTGACCGTGGAAAACGAAGTGAATACGTCCTTCTATTTCCCTCTCTCCGGCAGAGAGTGTAAACACCCATGTCCGAATATAACTATAACCGATAGGGTCTGACATGTGCTAGGCCGAGTGACCATAACGATTAGCGATACGACTCCCTCAGAAAAGAGAGGTTGGGTGGGAAATTGGCTTGCATGTACAGCGGGGCCTATTTCAAAGGGGCCAATGTGCTTCGCAAAGGCCTACAGAGTCGCATGTATCTCGGGAGGAGTGGAATCTCGTCATTCCATTGAAATAGGCACTTTTCAGGGCTACTCAGATATAGTTTTTTTGTTGACCTCGGCCTCAAGTTCTTTCTCTTTACTCTTCGTCAAGTTTAAGCATTGCAGTTAGTCATGTACTTTATAAATCTCTATAAGTTCCTACACCTCGGCATGTTCTACCTCCACTGTTTACCAAACATGCTCCAAAGGCTGTTCATACTAGCCCTAATTGGGCAGATGATGCCATTTTCTTGGGCATGCCCGATGCCCATCTCTTCCAGGAGGGCAGCCTCTTCGTCAGATACGATCACCCCAGGAAAGACTGATAGGCTCGTCTTTTGTCATTTTATGGTGAGATGTATTCAGAAGATACAGTACCATTATTATTCAAAGCCATAGTCTGATAGTCGATCTGCCACCCGTCAAGATAGGTATCACCGGCAACCGCCAGAGCGCCAACGACTATGACAATGACATGAAACGTGCCAAAGAAGCAGGCATAGATGCGTTCGCGCTCAACATCGGCACAGACCCCTACACCGACACGCAGTTGGGGTTCGCCTATGAGTCTGCCGCAAGGAACGGAATGCAAGTGTTCATATCCTTCGACTTCAAGTGGTGGAGAGTGGGCCAGGGTAGTGCGATCGGCGCCAAGATCAAGCAGTATGCGGACCATCCCGCTCAACTCAGGATTGAAGACAAGGTATTTGTGTCATCTTTCGCAGGGGATAATGTCGACGTCAATGCGCTCAGGTCGGCTGCTGACCGGGAGGTTTTTTTCGCCCCGAACTTTCACCTAGGCCAAGGGAACTTTGATGAGATCCAGGGCGCGCTGAATTGGATGGCGTGGCCAAATAATATGAAAAATAAGGTGCCGACTGGGGAGCGGCTCAGTTCGGCTGCCGAGGGTGATGACGCTTATATTAATGCGTTAAAAGGAAAGGCCTATGTCGCTCGTGAGTCAACGTCTGATATATATGATCTAGACATGACTTACAGTATGGATTTTATAGCTGTGTCACCGTGGTTCTCGACCCATTTCGGACGTGAGGTCTCGTATACGAAGAACTGGGTTTTGCCTTCTGACTTGCTGTGGTACGACCGTTGGCGCGAGATTCTTGCTCTTGCACCTCGTTTTGTGGAAATCATCAGTTGGAATGACTACGGCGAGTCACACTACATTGGACCACTCTCATCGCCGCATACTGACGACGGAGCATCAAAGTGGGTGATAGACATGTAAGTTTGTTGTCTTGTTTGCATAATATTGCTTTTTTGTTTGTCTCAGACTCATCCGCTAAATATCCAGGCCGCATAATGGGTGGTTGGACATGGCCAAACCCTTCATCGCCGCATACAAGGCCGGCCTCAACGTTGTTCTTCCATACATCCAAGACGAGAAGCTAGTTTACTGGTACCGACCTAGCAAGAAAGATGTTAACTGCGACGCCACCGACACCACTACGCTTGATAGCCCCGAGAGTGCCAGTGGTAACTTCGTCGGCCGGCCCAGCGGGTACGAATCCATGGCCGATGAAGTTTTCGTGGTGGGATTATTCAAATCTCCTGTGCGCGTGACAGTGCAATCAGGAAATCAGTCTGCAAGCTTTGACGCACCGGCGGGTATCAGTGCGCATCGGGTCCCAATGGGTTTGGGGAAACAACATTTCTCCGTCTCCCGGAAAGGGCAAAGTATCCTGTCTGGTACCAGTCTGAAGGACATCGAAGACAATTGCATCTGCGGGATCTACAACTTCAATGCCTATGTTGGGATGCTCCCGGCGCCAATCACAGTTGACCAGCTCCAGCCCACTGGGCGCAATATGTTATCGCAGGGGCCGGGAAGAATAAACCCACATTGTCCTGTATGATCGTTGCGGTGAGACTCCTGGTTTCTCATGGTGAAACGGGTGAAGATAAACCTCAATTATCGTCCTAATGTCTGGGATTGCTACCCGTGGTGCAGCCGAACAACATCTCGCTGGCTCCATGTATGTAGTCTGTTATGTGGGAGACTAGATGAAACGCCGTTGAAACAGGAGACGCATGAAAGCCAGGCAGTAGTCGAGGCAGTTGTGACATTTGCGGCTAAGGTGAACAGTTAGTATACACTGCTCCCCAGTCGAGGGTCGTTATGGGGATTTCGCTTATGAGATAGGATATGACTTTGTTCTTTTGACTGACCTTCAAGACCCAAACCACTGGCTGTTTAATTCAACAACTCAAGGACGTGCTTTGGAGGTACGGCACTGGGAGAGGAGTGTCCACCTGTTACTAACAGGTCACAGGGAGTCGGAGCTGAGGAACCAAAAGCTTGAGGAGATTGTGGACATCGCACATCGCATGGGTCACTGAATGCTGTGGTTTGGGAACCAGGAGAGCAAGCACGCTGGGAAAGCCAAGGCAATTGTGGAGGAGATGACATGCTTCGGGGGTCCGCTGGAGTCGTCTGGGAACCGGTTGACTCAACTAATAAATTGTGCTGAAGACGCTTGCCCAACCCCCAAGCGTCAAGATGATCTGGGTAGCATGCGAGTGAAGACATTCATCAGATGCATTGCTTATTGTGTCCGAGGCAACTAGAAATCCATTCTGATGTGAAGTAAAGTAGGTGTAGCTCAAAACAAAGTATGTGTGGAGTCAAGACTCTCTTGAGTGTCGAACACCAAACTTAGATCAAAGTCAACATCATGATCCAACTCTCGCCGAGCTTGGACCCACAGTCTAGTGTCCAACGTCACAAAAGTTGAGTCGCAGTCTGTCCGCTGGACCTTGGCCCAACATAAGTTTCATTGAGCAGTTATCTAACGTCAGTGCGAGGCGCGATAAGCAGCTGAAAAGTTGGCTTTGTTTCTTGATTTGAGGAGCTTTTCCAAGTAGCACGTCATCCTGCAATCTTACGCATGAAAACTTGAGAACAAGGGGCAAGGTTGAGCTAGGCAGAGCCCTCCTAATACGTTCTCTTTTGCTGTTTCAACGCAATGAGAAAGCGGACGACATCGCCTTCTCTCCTTTCTGCGTAACCATCAGACTCGATGAGAACTTTATCCACAGCAACTTCAGTCCCGTTGAATGACTTGAGATCAGGAATGTGGACAGGGGTACCTTCAATAAGAGCTTCTCTCCTACGTTCATTACTGAGCTAAACAAGTTTAGGATGATATTCTTGTCCTAACGCAGTGCAAAATCCTGAAATCATTTGAAAATAGTAAGCCGCCTAGTAGAAGGGTCTTCTGAGCAAATGATGGGAACTTTTTCACGGTACTGAAGGGGGCTCTAAGTGGAGTTGACCACTAACTCTGAACAACATAACACACCGGATAATACACCAGCTAACACATCAAGTAGGTGGAGAGTTCCGTCACTCATAACCCTGTACGTTCCAGGGCACAAATCCCAAATGAACAGACCGTTCCAGTCATCTTCTCGTCGCTGCTATTGTCCACCCCATAGTCTTCAGCTCAGCATAAGCAGAAGGTAATTGACTGCATCTTGATCCGTAGGAAAGCTCTGCACCTGGCAGCCTAACCATAACATTTTGTCGGGAGTCGCGATGCGGAGGGTGGCGACCAGCCGACGAAGAGCAGTTTGTGATTTCAACAACCCTGCTGTATACTCTTTGCGTCGGCGATCGCCGCATTCGTCGTAATGACACTGATGTCCTTCAGCTGCACATCTTGTGCACGGCACCGTTCCAGAACACTATTCCCGGGATATGATATTAGCCCTACTGTCAATTGGGAGTAGCTTTTCGGCGGTTGACCTTGGTCTTCTTCCTCTGGCATTTTGTGCATGCAAGGGAAACGTTGTGTCGCGTTTTCATAGCTGAGCCTGCTTCCAAGGGTTGGGTTGTGTGTTTCTTTTTTGCAGGCAGGAGCGTACGCAAGGTCTTGTTCTTCTGCATTGAGGATCGGAAAGTAGACATGAAATACGCAGTTTGAAGATCGCGGGAAGACTAGGCTGAGTCTGAGAAAAATTGCGTGGGAGAATCAGTGAGAATGCAGGATCCAGGAGGTAACAGCGAGGCAGATTTTGCTGCTTCCATATCTATGCTCAGGGATTTCTTTGTTTGCTCAAAAAAGTACTGCATCGCGCGAAGCAAACAAAGAACCAGCCATTGAGACCCACTCTAGCTCCATCGCGCGGTGAGATTGGTTAACTCCTCAAAGAGCCTGGCAGATGCCGCACTTGCCTAGCCCTCTTTAAGGTTGACAAAATCGAGAGAGACTGAGAAGCTTTACTCTCGCAAATGTGCAAGATATTTCAAGATATAGGATCTCAGTGGATATAAAGGTTCTTGCCTTGGAATATTTCGACCGCCACAAGACATTAGTAGAAGTGCGCTGTCTGCCGAGAAAACACCCTCTGCTGGAAAAATGTAATTCCGATGCCCGCAACACTGAATTGGCCGTGGACGAACGCCATAAGAGAACGCAGGAATCCACTAGCCCCGAAGAGGGGTGACTAGCTGCCACATGAGATGATTGCTTGCGGAAGTCAATTGCAATGAGGAGATGGACATCTCGTCCACTGCAGCACCCTGCTCAGATACTAACTGTAGCTAGAGTTATTCGCCGTGGGGGGAAGCCACTAAGCAAGTTTCATGCAAGGAGACTCCAGAAATACCCAGGCTTTAGCTTCAAATGCCTCTGAATACGATCGAGAACTATGGAAGTGCCCAAGCTTAAGCGGCCGAGCGTATATACAGTTCCTTGGATCCTCTAACTCAAAAGACCAGGTACTGTAAGGCGAACAGGACACTTTTGTCCTAGAGTAGCTAGTGTAATATTAGATTCGACACTCACGACCAATTTCTCTTAGGGTATGAGTCGGTCGCAACGGGCAGCCCCGGGCGACCCAATGAAGTAGTCCGTCTGGAATGCTCTACTTCATTACCTAAACACCTAAACCGGACACCCAAAACACCATAGTAAATGCGATTTTTCGGTGTGGATTTGTAGCCGTCGGTACATATCCCGTCTACATTCAGAGTCGCTTTTTTGAAATGAAGTGGCAGGGGGGGAGTCCCAGATGGCTATCGAGAGCCTAATCCTCGTCGGTTAGAAGCACTCTTCTAGGATACGAGTAAATGCTGTCGCGGGAGCATAAATAGTTTCCATGGTGACCAAGGAGCTGTTTGACGAAGCGATGAAATTGGTTGTAGTGTGCGTGGTCTGAAGCAAGCAAAATGGGACAGGAGGCTAACCTCCCTATGGTCATCCACATTACGACAATTTGCCGAAACATGATTGGTGGATCATGATTCTAGCCGGCTCGGCCCTTCCGCACTTGCCCCGCTACTTAGCTTGCTTGTAAAGTGCGAAGGTATTGAAACCTGGGTGGTGTAGGTTTGTAGCTTCCGTATGTATTTGCCATTGTCTTACGCGGTAAGTTATTGGCGAATTAATCAATAATCTGGTTCAGTTCGGGCAGCAAGGCTACGGGTAAATCATAATCCAATTAAACCTACTACTATTTGTCCATGTACCGGCTAAGTGCAGATGCCAACGGGGCGAGCGATTAAAGGAGAAAGGATAAGGGTTATATTTTGCACTTCTCTGTTCAGCTGAGAGGGTCAGTGCTTGATCGTTACGAACCGAGGAGCAAAGATCATCCGTTTCACCCGGCTTCTCACCCTATCATTATGGTTGAGCTCGACGACCGTTGTGTATGTCTCCACCCATCCACTTTTCGACGTATGGCGAGTGCAGATGCAAGAGATCGACTGTTTCACCCATACCAACTCCATCATCTTCGCAAAGACCGATACTGCAGTTAGCGGGTAATAAGCCTCTGTGATTGGTTGCATGAATGGGACGGAGTGGATCAGTCGTCAACCAGGTTCACGATTGGCCACGATTTGCATTAAGGCACGGCTCGACGCGCCCAGCAGCTTGGCAGAAGATGTGCGAAAACGTGGCTCTCTTAGTGGTAATCTTATATTGCAATCCACAGCGAATATTAGCGCCTCGATTCCCTTTGCCGAAACCCCCTCATTTTCAATTATTCGACCGACGTCCGCGTAAGTTTTTTTATCCCGCATCCAACATCATCTTCCAAACACCAGAGCCCCGATTGTTTTCGAAAGCATGTCTCTATAGGCTGATGATGATGATATCTGTGGCAACAGGGCTGACTTGCTTTAGGAGCTAGTTCCGGAGACGCTTCGATCGTCTATCCCTTCAGCGAAAAGGCTATATCAGCAGCGCGAGCCTGGATCAAGTACAACTTCGTTCACCAAGATAATCGGGTGTCACGATATTGGAAATGGAGCACGGAGAACCAGGAGGTAAAGCCCATCCTAGCCAATTTCTCTATACCACGGCCTCGCTAGAACCCGACGTACTAGCAGAAAACTACATCCGAGCTATTATCTCATTGTCTAGAAGGCATTCAAACACATCTTCCTTTCCTGGCAGCAATTACGTGGACATTGCAGAATGGCTCCTCCAAGACCGCCGACTTCTTAAGTCGAGAAAACTGGAGGAAGACTCTACTCTTTTCGCCTCTATGTCTGAACAGCCTCATGACCTCGTCGTGGTGTATGACTGCGGAGAGAAGAAATGGGATGTGCAGCACTACCCTCAAGAGCAACACGAAGCATTCTCTGCTGCAGCCTCTGTTCCATCAGAGGGCCTGGGGCAAGTAGTCTTTATCCGAGGATTTTTATCACCATCTTGGGTTTCAGTGCTTGGGAGTAAATATAATATCGATCCGGAATTCTTTAGGCGACATATGGATTTTCTGTCTACTAATAATGATAGACACTCTTTCAGTCTCCCGTCGCTTGCCAACTCCTCAAACGATATATTTCGTCTCTGTGTGAGCACTCTTCTTCACCGCGACGATTTTGGCGGACAGAACGTGCAGTCGCAGCGCTCGGAACAACTCACCCAGCTTGGAAAATACAAAATACACCAACTTGGGTCCAAAAATGTTTGCTGCGGAGACTCGTTGGTCCGCGAGTACACTACTGTGTGCGAGTCCTTCTCTGTGATCGAACAGTGGATATCAATTTACATTGCCAAAACATCTAGCAGCTGGGCTGGTAAGACGTGAATATTCATCCACTATCGATATAGTTCACTGATATTACTCTTAGTCATCGTCTGGATGGACCACGGAAGACCCCTAGAACAGTCTCCGCCGGGGCCGTGGACAAGCCATATTGAAGCAAAAGCAACCCCGCTACCAGTCCTCCAACATCATCCTAAAATGGCGTTTAGAACGACCACCAATCGCCTAAATGCAGATGCGAATGCTACATCAGAATTTCACCAAAGCACGGCTTTGCTTCCTTTGCAGTACGATTCTTTAGTCGCACTTGTTGGTTTAGCCCGTCGAGCACTACAAGATCCTCTGGCTATGTGCATCCCTTTGTTCGCACACGCGGCTTTCTCCGAAGTTCAATTTCTGAATCTTATGGATTCCAGAATTCGGATTCAGATAGACCTGATCGTTGCAGAGCATCCAGCCTACGCATTGGAAACTCTTCAATACTTCACCAACATTCTCAACCGACATGCCCAGCAGCTTAAGGATAGCGCTCGTGTTCTATGCAAACTAGTCGAACGAAATAGCCAGGGATCAAATGGCGCTAAAGTTGAAAGTATGACTACAAAAGTTGCCCTGAACTCTGGTCACATCATGCGGTTTCCTTTGGAAACGGAGAGGGCCGGAAATTTTCCCTCCCCTAGATCTGACGGTACGTTTACACCAGGAGGTATCATAGAAGACTATGATCAACTCTTTGTCCGTTGCATCGACTTGTCTAGGATGTGCACCCAGGGCATAAATCTAGCCATGAACAAAGCCACGATTGAAGAGTCCCGCAGAGCCATTGAGCAGTCCGGGCGGGTCAAGAGATTGACCCTACTTGCTACACTCTTCATTCCGCTTAGCTTTAGCTCCAGCCTGCTAGGCATGAATATTGACCTGCTTGGGCAGAATGCGGTGAAGTTTTGGTGGTTTTTTGTCTTATGTGTTCCTATAACCTTGGGTGCCTCTATTATCTATCTTTGGGACTTCCAGTTTCTCAGGCGTTGCTGGGTGAGGTTCTGGAAAAGATGCCGTTGTAGCAGGCCGCATATGAAAGCTGGAAAGTACGAGAAGGACCCCGACCATATTGTTTGATCAATCCCCCATGCTCTTGTCAGCATGTTTGTACCAATGCGAGAACAAGGAAATGCCAATTTATGCGAAGGACACAAAAGCTATGTGAAGTTTTGACACTGGTTTTTTCAGCACAGAATGAATTTCGCCGATTGAAGAAATATGATACGAGTTGAATCCGGGCTAGACTGCTTTTCTTTCGTGATGGGTTTAGGATCTGTTAGTACTTTGCTGCCTCTTGTGTGGGTAGAACCCACGCCGGTGCGAGCGCGCACTATGTAGTAAACGGCAGTCCTAATAACCAAGTTAGTTAATCTTAGTTAACTGTTGACGAGTTAATTGGCGCAATTAAAAACGGACACCACATGACTAATCTCACCGGAAGCATAGTATCTCCTGCCTCCGGGTACCCATCTGTCTTCGACGCGAAACACCCCCTACTTGAAAGAGGGGTCAGGGTGGGGGCCAAATGGGCCAAGGTAAACCACGTCGGTATTCTCAAGCTGTTACTAATTCCGCCCTCATTCCTTATGTTGCTCCTTACCACTTACTAGAGTCGTTAAGGTTTCTCAATTACTCATGGCGCGTCCAGAGACAGAGTATGTCGTTTAGACAGTGTTTAGACTAGGAACAAAAACTGACAAACGCTTCCACCAGCTTCCCGGCAATTCGTGCCTGCATTTTTGATTTGGACGGGCTTCTCATCAACTCCGAAGATATGATCACGCTGGCCACGAACCAACTCCTCGAGCAATATGGAAGGCCCGCTTTCACTGCGTCAATTAGAGCCCAGCTTATGGGCGTTCCAGACTCGACAAATGGCGACGTATTCCACAACTGGGCGAAGGTGCCCATCCCCCGTGAACAGTTCGCCTGTGAATTGAAAGATCGAATGCGAAAGAACTTCCAGAACTGCACACCACTTCCAGGTGCGGAGACACTTCTGTTGAACCTCAGTCGCGCACGTAATGCTTCTGGGGAGAGGATTGAGTTGGCATTGGCGTCCAGCACCAAAAGCCAAAGCTTCGAATTGAAAATTTCGAGGCCGGAAACGAAACAATTATTAAGCTACTTCCAGCCCGAAAGACGCGTTCTTGGTGATGACTCGCGGGTACGACAGGGTCGAGGAAAGCCGGCGCCTGACATATACTTAGTTGCATTGCAAACCCTGAAGTCAGACACAAACACAAAGCCCATCTTGCCCAGCGAATGTTTGGTGTTCGAGGATAGTGTGGCTGGAGTAGAGGCTGGAAGACGGGCTGGGATGAGAGTCATTTGGGTACCGCATCCAGATGTGGCTACCGAATACCAGGCAAGGCAGAAGGATGTCTTGGCCGGGAAGACGGGGATGACACATGTAGGAGACAACTCGGATGTAGGAGAGGATGACGATGGCTGGGCTGAAGCCATATCAAGTCTGGAGGAATTTAAGTACGACAAGTACGGTATTGACGTGCGGTTTTGAACGTCTCTATAGAAGAGGTCTCGTCGATGGTGGAGGTTGCCACATACTTGCAGGACCACACAGACTTGCTCCCACAGACCGTAAGATAGGTGTGGAATGAACATGCTTCAGATACACCACATACATATCTATTATTAAGTCCTATACGTACATCATGTTCCTGCACCTTACTTCCGGGGTTACAAATGAACATAGATTGCTTTTCAGAAACATTTTCGATATAGCGACCGTAAAATTAAGAGATACACGTTTCGGAGACACGCTAAATATGTCTCCGTAATGGTTACTGCTTGCTCTCGCTATTTTTTTCTGTTGCTGAGCCAGTCCTATAGAAGGATTCATTGATTCGCATGTTACACATTCATCTGAATTACCTTGGTCACAGATATCTCTGAAAAAGCAACTCAGAGTGGCTGATCAGTCTGCGGCACGGCCGCTAATAATGTTCAGGATTAGCGAATTGGGTGGTAATCAGATATTCCTGGTCTGGTTCTCTTCGACATTGGAAGTTGGATCACCAACCATGGCAAATCATGAACATATATCCATTCTATTAGCTGGACCACTAATACCATGTGCATGGAGTAAAATTTCTCCACTGATAGTTTTATGTAGTTTTAGACTTAATACCGGTCAATGTGACCGATTAAATATACTAGCTGATCAGAAATTCATTTATCCCATTGAATCACAATTGATGGCAATTTTCACAACCCGGGAGTCGCAGATGATCGCCACTGCTAGCACAAAAACGACAAAGATCTCCATCAACGAGCCCAGAAAGCAACAATTTCATCAAAGTCTTCCGTGGTTAGGCTATTCATGTCTCGATCATCCTTAGTAATCTCCTTCCTCAAGCGACAAGCAACTCTAAAAGCAATGGAAGCCTTTTGATTCTTCCCAGTGACCTCAAATAATTTTCCCTTAAGGAAAGTAGTGCGGGCAATCTCATTTTTGTGTGCGCTCGGGTCAACAGACCAGATATCGAGGGCCATATTGATCATACCACTGAAATAAGTCAGAAATAATCTGACCTATCTAGGAGAAGGGTTGCACTTACGTTGCACTCTCATATTGGCCTAAGCGGATGAGATGCTCGGCAACCTTGTGGGCGACATTTGCAGTATAAAAATCTCTCTCACCCACAGTCGCAAGCATATGATGCCATGCGCGCTGGTGGTATTCAAAACTATCATCCCATCGGTTTTGTGCCGCCCGGAGGTTACCAAGTGCATACAAGATCAGCCCAGTCCGGACAGACTCTTTGTCATTCTTCCCCAGAGCTTTTTCTCGGCCAGCCAAGCTATCGAGGAGAAGCATGTCGCATTCTTCCAATTTGCCTTGCGCGAGAAGAGCCCAGCTTAGGTTGGCTTCGCCAGACCGGGGAATGTAATTGCCGAGAGCTTTGCGCATTCGCAGTGCCTCCTTAAGATCGGCTTCACCTTCTTCATACCGTTTGTCTTGAATACGGGATATCCCGCGCTCTGCGTAGGCGAGATATAGCCTCTCATCTTCAGTACCCAGTTCTCTGCATATTCTGGAAACTAGATCGAGGGAATTCTCTTTGTGGGTGCGGCTCGTTTCGAAGTCGCTCGCATCCATGGCGATAGAACCCAGGCAGAAGTAGATGTCTGCAAGCAGCGAATCTCGATCTGCGTGTGTCGTAGACTCGCAGATACTGCGAGCGGTTTCGAAAAAGCCGTCGAAGTTTTTTGTTCGTCCACGCTCCTTTTGGTACCTGGTGATATTAGACCACAGAAGAAGAAAAAGGCCTGCTGATTGTATACGTACCACGCAGCTTCAGTCAATAGCTTTGCAAAAAGCATTTTAGTTGTGTCAGAGGGATTTGACATCACTGGCCATATCTGATGTAATTTCAAAACGTGGGGATAAATTACCGCACAATCAGGCCATCGCCAAACAGCTAACCTGCCACCAGTTGATCTTGGCGGAGGTAGCTGTGGGTCCTTTGATGGCTTGGGCATCGCCGATGGCCAACTAGCCCAAAGGGCATACAAGACATGGTTGAAAGTTAATTGTTTCTTCGCCTCATCCATTGTTGCCAAGACGACATCTTGGATTATGCGGTGGACCGAGACTTGCTGCTTTGTTTTATCCCTTTTTATCAGGGATGACTGCAAGAGATCAGTTCGAGCATCAATATAATTGCTCTTTTTGAAATGTACGCCGTCAACTTGAAGGAGCTTCGCAGCCACTTCCATCAACAAGTCTTCACCGGTGACATCTGGGTCAACGAATGACATCAGCTCCAATAGCTGTCGAGACTGGGGCTTCAGCTTTTCAAGCGCCCAAACAGTGGAGAGGCTATGCTTGTATGTGACCAGATTGGTATCAAACTTTGTCTCATAAAGACTGGCGTGCTCTTCGTGATCCATATATAGCTCGAAAAACTCCGACATGGTGAGGTCCTGACGTCGGATGACACCTGCCATTTGCGAGATGGCGAGAGGAACACCGCCAAGGAATTCAGAGATCTTTTTGGTTATACCATCTTCTAGCTCACTGGAATTAGCCGTAAGATGGTTAAAAAGGGAAATGCTGTCCTTTTCTGTCAATGGACCGAGATCTAAGCCTGAGGATCTCCTGGTAAACATGCTTTTTGCCAAAGGATCGCGGCTGGTAATGAGAATCGAGCCACTGCCTTGAGGCCAGTAGTCTGCCAGAATCATAGGGTCATCTGCATTGTCAAAGACCAACAACCACGTCGCCTCAGAGCTAGAGATACCGGTTTGTGCAAACTCGTCCGATGCTGACAGATATTTCCTGGGATTGGAGAGCCATCCTTTCACTATCTCCCTGGTCACAACTTGACTCTTGCATTCCGCCGGATCTTCGAGTCCCAGTGCCAACGAAATCTCCTGATAATGGTGATCGAGCTTTGCAATCTCATCTGCCGTCACCCAAAATACAGCGTCGAAGGACGTTTTGTGACGCCGAGAGAACTCGCGGGCGATTTCTGTCTTTCCAATACCTCCAAAACCGCAGAGTGCAAACTGCCGTAGACCGCTGCCTGATGCCGTCGCTGTTGATTTTGAAGGCAGAAGTTCCGTAGCGAGAAGTTCCAGGATATCTTCGCGACCGCAAAAGTCCTCATTCGCATAATGTGTGTTGAGAAGAATGCAGGGCAATTGAAGGGGCTTCTTAGTCTCTGCATTTGACAGGGTAGGGTATATAAGATCAAAGCCCGAAATGGACGTTCCTTCCGTTGCTCTGTTCGATATCCTTTCCGTTGTTTTGGAAGACGGCCATTTTGTAGGCCCTTCTTCTAGAATTGATAATGTTAGGGAGGTCAATTGAAAATACATGAATAAAACGCTTACCTGCCAGCTGCAATTCGCTCATAGTAGGTGAGTAGGCGCTCATTGTGGCGTATTGATACTCATCTACTGCATTTAGCAAGTTCCAGTAACTTCTCGCAGGCTCCATAACCTACGCTCTTCGAACCGCAATGCAACAAGATTAACCGAGTCAACCAAAGTCTCGTGAATAAACTGGTTCAGTCCTGGCAGACCTTCACCACCAACACTTTTGGTAAAGAGACATGTTTCAAAATGGTCGAGATTGAGACCAATTATTGTTTCCATTGGCGCGTGGGTTGAACAGGCTTCACGGTTAACCAACTAAAACACTAATTAGCTTTCGTAGCTTCAAAAGTGGCTCGTTACTTAGTTACTTGTCGGTATTTTTGTCGTAATGTTGTTGAGCTGTTTTTTGATTCTCTCAGTTCATAGACCGAGAGTAGGGGAGTCCGAAACGAGATCCCTTCAAATCTATCTGCAAGGTCCAGTAAAATGGCACCTTCCTGGTCAATGTTGGCATTCGGAATCTTGAAAGCCCTGTTGGTTGTTGCTTCTAACACGTCTCGAAATCGCACCAGGTTCATTGTTTTGTCGCCATACCGGTGAGGAGTGCTTAGGAATATGACGCCAGCGATAGCGTTGACAGTTGATCCATACCGAGAAAACTGCTTGTTGGCAACGCACAAAGATTGCTTGACTATAAGGCCACCCAAGCTGTGGCAGACCAACAAGATCGGCCTCTTGGTGATCTAGACAAGGCACATCAGCAAGGGTACCGGATGATGAAAGGGGCCATATATCTGATAGAATCCACTGACCAGATCTGAATCAGATCCCGATCGTGCGTCGCTTAAAATATCAAGAAGGTCATAGCCTAGCATCAATATTGGCTCCCATGAAGGCTTGTTGCCCCTGAATGGCGAGAGATACTCGTAAGCAAGGACGCGTGCTCCAGCACCGAAGCCAGGCAGAGTAGTGAGCCACTCCGGGTTAGCAAATGGCCAAGTCCCTGGCAAAGGCGTTCCAATGCCTGGAATGAGAACTATGCTAGATGTAAGGATAAGTGGAAGCCCTGGCTTTGCTTGGTGGAAGTCACTTCTTACTCAACGCCATCCTGAGAAGAATCGACTTGATCTCGCAGTACGTGGAGTCGGCCGGTGGTGGCCGCAAAGCCCCTGGTTGTGGCCATGGCAATAGTAATCAAAGATATCTAAGCGAAGGGGAATGACGGGTGAAAAGAACTCTAATTTTACCGGTGGGAGAGGATTGAAATGGTTGGGAAGGTCAGATTTCTCAATGTTGTCGTGTGTGCGGGGCTGCCTCCAGTTGCATGCAGGTGCATATCACATGATCTGCGAACAGTTAAATCCTCCGAACAAATGGTGTATTACTACAGGGTACATGATGCAAGTTGAGTTGATGAACAACGGTCAAGAGGAATGCTCTTCGATACCTACCCATCACGGCACGATCTGTGGGTTTACCGGGCGGGTTTTGGCTCTCTCTTTCATCTGCCGCGGTTTTAAAAATTCTTGCTTATCGTAGTACATTTCAATAAGACCCTGAGACATGGGTCGAGATAGGAAGTGTAGATATATTGCATTCACTGTGTGTTTTGGTCTGCGCAGGCTCGACTTGAAATTCCAATAACTGGTTCTAGGATGACTGCGCACGGGCCCATGCTGGCCGTGGACGAGCGGGTTGCCGTGATGCGCCCACTGAATAATCATCCACAAGGCACGGGCCGTCACGATTCCACCTGGCCACCTTGAGCTGAGATTACTATTTTTGATCGCACATACCTCAAGTGGATCAGTGTAATCCAATGAAATCCGTGCACTCCCACCCACCGGCCGCCAACGCCGCCTCGCGAGGACATCGTTTCCTACGGTCCGCCTGCCAAGATACTAGTCTTGCGCTATCTTTCACCAGGTTCAGAAGGTTGACGTGGCCAGCATAGTTTAGCTAAACTGGCCGATTTCCTTGTACCTCTTTCCCTCCTCAACAATGCCTTCCTTAAGAATTCTAAAAACAGCTACTCCTTGATGTCCACCTATCCATCAACTATTCAGTTCGTCGACCTCGCTCTTCTGGACAAGGAGGGCCAAGACCTCTTCTTATGCTAGTAGAGAGAGGGCTTGATTGGCATAGCGCGTACCCCGCGTCTGTACATTCCGCTTAGTCAAGTTGTTTTCCATCCGACATGGCTGAGAACCCCCATTCTGAGCCGGAGCAATCAGAGTCAGCACAGAACAATACAAGTCCGGAAACATCCCCATGCCGAAAGCGACTCCTTCCCGAAGCCTATACCATCGGGTGGGTGTGCGCCCTTCCAAAGGAACAAACCGCAGCCAGAGCCATGCTGGATGAAGAGCACGAACCTCTTCCGACCCCTCGCAATGACCATAACGCATATACCCTTGGCTCAATATGCGGCCACAACGTCGTCATAGCTTGCCTACCCAACACGGGAACTAACCCCGCCGCGACCGTCGCGACCTCTATGATAAACACGTTCCAATCAGTCAGGTTCGGGCTTATGGTCGGGATTGGCGGCGGAATTCCGTCGAAGGTCAATCTTGGTGATGTGGTGGTCAGCCAACCTGTTGCTGACTATCACGGGGTGGTACAATGGGATATGGGGAAGCTGGAAAGGGGTGGGCTGTTCGTCCACACAGGCTCGCTGAACAGACCTCCGAACGCCCTTCTCAATGCGTCAAACCTGCTGAAAAGTAACCATGAGATGTACGGATCGAAGATAAATGAGTACCTGGATAATGTGGAAAGGAGATTCCCGCGACTGGCGCCGAAATATACCAGGTGTGAGCTCTTGGAAGACCCATTGTTGGTATCCGAAGGGGATGCATCGGACACCGAGGGAAGTCCACTTCCTGTCTAGGTTGTGGCAGGCACTCATCACAATTCTCGCATATCTCCTTGGTTTATGGGCTTTTGGTCCGGTAAATGAAGAGAATGGGCAGTTATCAGAGAAGGCAGAGGGAGCAAGGAACCAAAGAGAAGTGAGGGTGCACTATGGACTGATTGCATCCGGGAACAAAGTGGTTAAGGATGCACAGTCTCGAGATTCCCTCGACGAAGCATTTGGCGGGCACTTGCTATGCGTGGAGATGGAGGCAACTGGGCTCATGAATGACTTCCCATGTATTGTTATCCGAGGCATCTGTGACTATGCGCTATACGGGGTATAAGTCATGATTAGATGATTGTGTCATCTTATATACTCTCCAGCTACGGATTCTCGTCTTTTTCTGGATCGCTGTCTCGGGGATAGTTATACCAGCAAAGCCATAACAAAGCTGTAACAAGACTTTTGGGTATAGCAGACGCCCAATAAATCCAAAATTTACTCGACACCGACCACGGAGAGCCAGCACTGTAGTCGAAGGACATGCTGAAGACTACACAGAAGGAAGTCGGAGGTAGAAAGACAAAAGTAACAAAAGCAAGCGTTTAAAGAGCAGTGCTATCCGACTTCATGGCTTTGCTAATTTGAACGGTGGCATCTGCGTCCGACTTCATAGCCCTGCTGATCTCAACAGTGACAGCTGCGTCATGTTGAGCAACTGTGTTGAAAGCCAGTTGTATCTCATTTTGCAATCTCATTGGATACCGAGCGATGTCGTAATCCGTAATCCGCTAAGATAGCATTGAAGGAAAGCTAGCCGAGCATCGACTGCTTCCCAAATATCGGTGAGAATGCTTCCTTCCCCACCCATTTGCAGAGCTGGGGTCTATACGCGCTCCATGCTGTCTCAGGATATGCTCTAAGGTCTGTAGACCAGCGTCAAGTGACTCTGTGACATGAATAGCATATCGAGCGAGATCATGTAGTTTGCGATAGTCTGGTTCTGGTCTCCCAGGAGGCTCCACCTTCGTCTCGACCGATCTGACATGACAGCGGATAGCCCAAACAGCAGAATCTTCAAGGCGAGCAACCTCTTCAATTATATGAGTATACACCCAGAATGGATCTGTCAGCTGATCGATTTCTGGGTATAATTCTGAAAGTGGGAGTGGAACGTCCTTTTTTTGGTCGAAGACAAGGATACCAGTTTGGCGTGTGGAGCATAGCCACCGGGTAAAATATTGATTTTGAACCATTGATAGTGCATATTCTTGTCCACTTTCTTAGCTTGAAAATGCCCATGTATCTACTGCTGTCAATATTACCAATTGTCAATATTTTGAGACTGGTGCACTTACTAAGGCCTGTGAGGGTACTTGCATCCCTAGTCACCTCACACACAAAATGCCCTGCTGACTTTTTCAGATGTTCTGACCACCAAGACCTAGGTATACAAAATGTGTCGATTAATACAGTACCTGTCGACACGTTGGACACTTCCGGATCTTGTTTGCATTCACGATACTTGCGATGTTATGGGAGATCTGATCTGGGTCATCTTCTACGAGACAATATTCTAGACAAGCAAACCTGGTGGGCTTGAAGGACGCTTTTCAACTGACCCCGAAAATTTCTGATGGTACAGCATTGTAATGGGGTAAGGGTAGAAAGCCTGTCAATTAGGTAGAAGAGAAGCACCAAGTCAAATTGCTTCAGAGACTGTTTCGTGAGTGTTCGAAACCCACTCCCCAAATTCAATTTTATATGCAGTCATTTGCAAAACAGGAAGGAGGGAGAAAACAAGGATAAGAGACACCACAAAGGGATACGAGGTTTGTGTAGCCAGTTGAGTTCCCTTCGCTGTCATCAATGGTCTGGTGGAGAAGTAAGTCTAATGTATCATATTCAATTCGTGCAAACGGTCCTCAATGCCTGAACAAGCTCGGAGTATAGGTCGTTTAAATCCGGGAGTTCTCGATTTCTACATTAATGTCGCCTTTGGCTCTGCCCTGGCGCTCCAACCGTAACACGCGGTCCAGAACCAGTTGTGCCTATATAGAAAAACCTTGGCCTCGAGGGCAGATTTCATTCTGTAATTTCATTTTAGCATTTACTATCTTTTGTACGTAGCTCACACTATTAGATGGTGGTTATGAACAATAAGGATGCCACGGACGAGATTGGATGAGCCTTCACATTGCCTTCTAGTATAGACAGAAAGTAATTGAACGTCTGTTCATCAAGTTAACTAGAAAAATGGGAGAAAGATAACAGTCTTTTCTTGAGCGTCGTGCAAACCCGTATAGACCCCTTACTCCTCCCAAGAACACTCGTGTAAATTACTTGACGACCTCCGACTAAGGAGGCTTTTATTCGTGTCTAAGCCTCACCAGCAGGCAACGCTCTACTCATTTGCGATTTCGGCGGTTAAATGCGGCTGGGTACAGTCGTCTGGCAGCACTATATGTGGTTTGAAAGGTATCCGAGGTAGACACAGCGATTGAGAAACAGAAATGCAGCTCCAGAAGACACCTTGGACTGTAAGGCGGATATGGGAGATCAATATAGATACTGTAGTGGGAGATCCAGTGACATTACTTAGCCTGGTCGTTCCGGTTTTGCAGTCTGCTCGTCCGATTTGTTTTGGAAAATTTCAGCGGAAATCGTATGCTTTGGACCGGAGAAGTGAAGTGGCATTTTGGACGCCTTTTCAATGGAGCTTGGCGTTCCTTCAATGTGCTGTCGGAGGTTGTGATGTTTTGTTTATCTGACGTGCTGTCATCATGTGAGTACTCAGAGCTACAACGTTGGCTGTCGTTCTCGGCATAAGGGTTTTATTATTGCACGTACAACTTCCCCGATACCGACTGCATTTTGTTGATTTGACTCAATGCATCATGCTACAGTACTGAGCTGTTCAATTGTGAGCTTGGCTTTGGCCTGCAGCAAATCGAGTGAAAAGAGCGTTGCGGTCTTGAGAGCTACCATTTCCGTTCTAACACCGGTGCCATGGGTAATACCTAGAAATACTGTGCTGACAGGCCAGAGTATTATATTGGCAACCAGTCCTTTTCCGGGCTGACGTCGTCACCGTTGGCCCTCGGGTATATAAAGGGCCACCTTCCCCCCACTGTCATTGTTCCCTTATATCCCCCTTCCTTCTGGTCAAGTTACACCGACTGTCCTCTCCCCAAGTGGTGAATAGCGGCATAATGGCAAGTCCTTCCGACACAATTATCATAGCCGATGACGAGGAATTACCAACCCTTGAGCTAGGTAGCTCACGGCTGCGACGGTGTTCTCGCCGTGATTCCAGTAACCCGTATTTTGAGAGCATGGTCTTTGGTAATGATGGGACTGAATCGTCACGCAAACGCAAAAGATCTGAAACGGAGGAGTCCCCTAATCTGGTACGAGCTCCTTGTAAGAGCTTCTTTCGCTGCGCTGATAAAGGACCTAGGATCATGCTTTCAAGAAGCTTCGAAAGGCATTTGACCATGAACTTCAAGAATTACGACGGACAAACATAACACTCCGAGAAGATCTTCGTCTGGAGAGAAACAGACACCAGAGGGCGCAAGAGGAACTTGCACAGCTAAAAAAAGTCGAATGCAAGATCTGCTACATGCAGCCAGACCGTTGGGTGACTTTGCTATGTGGACACATGGTCTGCGAGTCATGCGCAGAAAAGCTTGCGGCACCAAAGAAATGTCCTCATTGCAGGGCACTCTGCACCGGATATGTTGAATGTTACCCGTTTGCAGGATAAATCATATACGCCATTTGCGGATTCAGTTCAAAGATAAGGGATATAAGGTCAAACAATCGAGTTCCACGTGACAATCTCTAATCCCTGCTATACCGTGTTACAATTGCTGTGATGTTCTTGAATATTTTTGCATTAATCAAAACTCATTTGAATTTCTCTGTCTATTGTGATCAATAGAATACGAGGTTTTGGTTATGAATCAGAAGTTAAGTCTCCACCTCCCGCAGCCAGCACAACCACATTTCGTCGACTCGAATTAACATGAGGGCCGAAATGAAGACCCCACAAGCCACCTCGAGTGGACGAAACTCGGATATACTCAAACTACATCCGCCATCGAGTATTGAGACTTTCCAGTCGTGGTGAGAATCTCTGTTTCGGACATTCAGGCCCTGGGAGCTTCCGGAGATCTGCATAGAGACTGCGGAAAGGGCGCGTCACCCAATGAGCGGGAAAACTGCGCGTCAGAGAAATTTCGATTTTGCGAGTGTCGATACAAAGATTTCCCTCGGACGGGCAGGAACCTGGTTGAAGAATTGACTCTCTTGGGGACAAGGTGATCATTCCTAGTATTGTCGACGTCATGAAACATATAACAGTAGAGACGTGTAACCTTACCACTTATCGGGCATTCGTTCTCTGTGCGATATAATATCGGGAGATCACAGTATACGGTTGAGGGTCTTGGATCATGTCACGGATGAGTTCGAGCCGCCATGCTTCAAGTGTGGGTGCCATATCTCTACCACTGACGCTGCTCAACCCACCAGTACTGGTTAAACTGGGTAGTGCCGCCACGACGTCGGTCACGGACCATTATGTCACGTGTAAGGCACCCTGGCTAGCGGCTGGTGGCTTTCTCCAATAGCAATCGCTCTAGTGCCGCGCAACACAATCCCCTCCTCAGCCAGCAAGGGCTGCTCAGCGCGGGCTGAGTTCTGTTGCAGGTGACTGCTACGCGATGGGGCTCTTTCCTCGTAACGACCCCGCTCAGGAGTCATCAACCTCTGTTCTGATTCAACTTTTCCTATGATTCATCGTCTAAGAACCGTTCTTTCGCAAGACCACTCTAGCCTTCTACATGGCCCGTCCTCCCAAAGATGCCTTCCAAATCGGCTGGATCTGTGCCCTTCCGATCGAGGCTGCGGCTGCAGCCGAAATGCTAGATGAGAAATTTGGAATTCTCGAGGAGCAAGATGCAGCGGACTCCAACACCTACACACTGGGCCGAATCGGCAAACACCACGTCGCGATCGCCTGCCTCCCGGGAGGCCAGTATGGAACTACCTCAGCTACTACGGTCGCAAACAACATGGTTCGCACCTTCTCCAAGTCACTTAGAATCGGATTGATGGTCGGTATCGGGGGTGGAGCTCCTTCCGTTGCTCATGATATCCGCCTCGGCGATGTCGTGATTAGTTATCCCCAGGGCACTTGTGGTGGGGTGATTCAATATGATATGGGGAAGGTTATTGCGGGTGGTGAATTTGAACGAACTGGGTCGCTGAACAGTCCCCCGAGAGCACTATTGACCGCAGTGGGCACGATGAGAGCTGCTAGCCTGACGGATGACCCCCGCTACCTGGAATATCTCCAAAGCGCAATCGGAAGAACCGCTCGAACTCGGAAAAATTTTGGCCGTCCTGCTGCACAATTTGATCGACTATTTCAGACGAAACATGATCATCCCGCCAATGCCAGCAGCTGTAATAGTTGTCCAGCAGAGTGGGAAGAGACGAGGGATCAACGCGAGGATAGTGATCCACTGCCACACTATGGCATTATTGCTTCGGGCAACAATGTTATCAAGCATGGACGGACAAGAGAGCAACTTCGATTGGAGACTGGGGCATTATGTTTCGAAATGGAGGCGGCTGGTCTGATGTTGGACTTTCCCTGTGTTGTCATCCGCGGAGTGTGTGATTATGCCGACTCGCACAAGAATAAGGAATGGCAGGGATATGCAGCCTTAGCAGCTGCAGCCTATACAAAAGAGCTGCTGGGGTATGTTCCTGTTGGCCATGTATCACAAGAGAGCTTGGTAGTAGATGCATGCAGTAAGTAATTTCAGACCTTACTTTGTTAGCTCTAAATTCAGAGTGACTTGCTCATATAGCTCTATTCAGATGACTTGAAGGCGGAAATCAAAGGCACAAATCAACGCCTAGACCAAGCATATCATCAACAAGCAGAACACCATCGTGAGAAGGTTACATTTGTTTTGACGGATCAGCAAAACCGCTGTCACCAGACTTTTAAAACATCAACTTACGAGGAGCAAAAGAACATAAATCCTAGAAAAGCGGAAGGAACCTGTCTATGGGCTCTACGGAGCCCTGAATACACCCGTTGGTCGGATAGCAGCTGTAACGGTCTGCTCTGGGTGTCTGCGGACCCGGGCTGCGGGAAGTCTGTGCTTTCGCGATCGATAATCGAGGACTGCTTGGAAGATTCTTGTTCGGACGTGACGATTTGTTACTTTTTCTTCAAAGACAACGATGAGCAAAATCGTCTTGACAAAGCACTATGCTCAGTACTGCATCAGCTGTTTAGCCAGCGACCTCAGCTCTTACGTCATGCCAAACCTTCTTGGGACAAGAATGGGGAGAAGCTACAACAAGAAGTTGACGAATTGTGGAGAATTTTCATAACCGCCGCATCATCAGACGAATCATGCAAAACAATTTGCATATTTGATGCGCTTGACGAATGCCGTGAGATTGATCAGAATCGACTAATCGAGAAGCTCCATTCGTTTCATCACCTGCCATGTCCGCTGAGAGAGGATACCTGGTTGAAATTCCTGGTCACTAGTCGCCCCTATGAAGATATCCAGAATGGATTCCGAACGATCACGGACTCTTTCCTATATCTTCATCTGAAAGGAGAGGAAGAAAATGATCAAATACACCAAGAAATTGATGCTGTTGTTAAGATGCGAGTAAGAGAGCTCGCTGAAAGAGTGGCATTGTCACAGGACACAGAGCAGCGACTTGAGCAGCAGCTTCTGCAAATGGAGCACCGCACCTATCTCTGGCTACATTTAGCTATTGACGATATTCGATCTACGCTCGAGGATAGCCTTCGCCCTGCTGAAGAGCCAATCCAGTTGATACCTCGATCAGTAGACGAGGCATACGAGAAGATTCTGAGTCGAGTGCCCTCCCGTCAAGTGAACATTGTGAGAAAGATCTTGCAAATTATTATCGCAGCACGGCGCCCTTTAACAACGGCGGAAATGGCCATGGCGCTCGGTATAGCCGACTCTCCACACTCCCAGACTGCAGTGAAAGCTGGACTTGAACCATCGCAGATAGGGAGAAAACTTCGTCGACTATGTGGCCTTTTCGTTTTCATCAACAATTCCAAGGTCTTTTTGATCCATCAGACCGCAAGAGAATTTCTTGTGAAGAAGAGCAGCTCTCCCAATGTCGAATACTTATACTCGTGGACTCTGACGGACTGGGAGCATCAAATGGCTGTGATCTGTTTACGATACCTATTGATGGAGGATCTGGAAGATGATGATGAGGATTCTTGCTCGAATATTCGAAGCTTCTTAGATTACTCAGCAGTTTATTGGGCGGATCATGTACGGAAGATGGGCTTGACCAAAGACCCGGAAGCGATTGATCAACTTCACCAAGTGTACGCTATGACTTCAAGACGATTTTCATTGTGGTTTCCTATTTTTTGGAGGACTATTGCGCCCTACGAGAATGTTCCGACAATGTCTGCTTTACATCTGGCGTCATTTAACGGGCATGAGCGGGAGGTCGAGATTCTCTTGCCTAGTACGAAAGATGATATCAACTCGAGAGATAGCACAGGAGCCTACCCGATTATCTTGGCCTCAATGAATGGACACGATAAGATCGTGCGGTTGCTGCTCGAGAAAGGAGCCGACGTCAACGCCCAAGGTGGAGAGTACGGAAATGCCCTCCAAGCCGCCTCGGATAGAGGACACGAAATGATCGTGCAGCTACTGCTCGAGAAAGGAGCCGACGTCAACGCCCAAGGTGGACGGTACGGAAATGCCCTCCTTGCGGCCTCGGAAGGAGGACACGATAAGATCGTGCGGCTACTGCTTGAGAAAGGAGCCGACGTTAACGCACAAGGTGGAGAGTACGGAAATGCCCTCCAAGCCGCCTCAGAAGGAGGACACGATGAGATCGTGCAGTTACTGCTCGAGAAAGGAGCCTACGTCAACGCTGAAGCTGGATGGTACGGAAATGCCCTCCAAGCTGTCTCTTATAGACGACACGATAAGATCGAGCGGTTACTGCTCGAGAAAGGAGCGGGCGTCAACGTCGAAGGTGGACTGTACGGTAATGCCATCCATCCCTATCGTAATAACGCGCAGGATTAGACTGGAAATCGTTGAGCGCATGCAATTCCTAATCTACCGTCTTCCATAAGACCTAAAGCTCCCATGACTCCTCAGGCGTCTAGTGTATGTAGTATGTGGCAGATCCTATCATCCTGTAGTGCATTATCCCGATAGCGGCGCTATGACTTCTGTCCCCCATGCGCAACTACGCTTCTGACAGGATATGTACCCGAAATCTATCATATTTTCTCCTCTGAACCGTCGTCTGTATCGTCATGGAATAAATAGGAAAGCTCACATCAATTTAGTTATTTCTGCCTATTCACTAACCATATCCGTGCCAGGTATCCGTACCAAGCTGTGATACGAAGACAGTTTTGTAACCTCTTTACATTATACAGCATGAGGACTTGTTATTCACTTATAATATCTTTTTTCAAACAGAGGTGGGGGTAAAGCCACACACTAGTGCCTCGGCAGTGGGGCGTGAGAAAAGTAAAGCGATCAGTAGGGTAGAAGCCGTTTTCGCTACCGACTGTAACATGCACACACTTGTGATACTGTACACGGTAGAGAGCGGAACAGGTTAGAGTTTCGCGGCGAGCATTGCGACTGTACAGCATTGCACCAAGTGAAGAAAAATGGCGGGACGGGCCGAGACGCGAACCCCTGAGCCGCCCGACCGCGACGAACACGAAGATTCACCCCCACGATTAGCGAGGCCGCGACGCACCACAAGACCACCAAATAACTACGCTCAAGAGCAAGAGATTGTCACCGAGCAGAGAAAGACACGCGCCCAATCGAAGAAGAAACGCCAAGGCATACCAGTACCCCAACATGACGCGGCATCTTCAGACGACTCCTCCACGGAGAGCGAAGACTTGAGCGCTACTGATCTCTTGAAAGAGCTCGTTAAGCTGAGGAAAGAGATCAGACCACGCGATGATCTGCATAAGAAAGAACTGCAGAAAATCAAAGAAGAATTCAGCGCCGCCCTCGCCGAGGTCCGACACGAGTTACAGACCCTGACAGACAGAAGCCCGACACCGCAAGCCCTCTCCGAGGCATGCTCTCAAACTAGCCACGATGAGATTTTGCGCGAGATTCAAGCCCTACGCGAGGAAATCACCGTCCCAGCTCCTACGAGCTCCCCTTCCTACGCAGATGTCGCGCGAACTCCGCCATCCAGTTACCCAAGCAACATACGGACCCTCTCAACGTTGAACACGACACCAACCACCTTCACAGACACGCTGTATTGCACGATAGACACCTCGAAGATGGCAGACAACGAGAATGGAAGGGTGTCTGCAGGTTCCATTCGCACGGCAGTTGAAACCGAAATTAGGGCAATGGAACACCACATGCATTGGCGCTGCCGCGCGGTGACTGTGGATCCAAAGAACATACACCGGATCCGAATCGCTTGCCGGGATGAAACCGAACACCAGCTGGTCAAGAAAGTGGCGGAGGCCAAAGTCGGGGCAGGAGCCCGAGTACTCCGTGACGAGCTTTACCCGATCAAAGTCGACAGTGTGAACAAGGCCGCGGTTCTGGACGACAAGTGTGAGATTCGAGCCGAAGCCACAGCAGCCTTCGGCGAGGAGAATAACACCACTGTTGCCAAGATCGCGTGGCTCAGCAGTAAGGAGAACGCAAAGGCTTATGGGTCCATGGTCGTATACCTAACCAAAAGCGCTGACGCGCGAAGGCTCTTGGCCGACGGGTTCTTTCACGCCGGAGGAGAATCCGGCGTGACTAGCACCTTTGAGTACCGACCCCGACCAATGCAATGTTACAACTGCCAGGAGATTGGACATAAGGCATTCCAGTGCAAGAGCGCTCAGAAGTGTGCAAGCTGTGCCGTGCAAGGCCACCGCCATAGCAGCTGCGACCAAACAATCCTAAAGTGCATTCCATGCGGAGGCCCTCACGAATCGTACAGCAAGAACTGTCGGAAGCTCTATCCGTCACGTCATGAATAAAACTCTCCGAATCATTCAATTGAATGTGAGGAAGCAGGGCACAGTACACGAGAGTCTAATGAATGACGAAGATTCTCAGGACGCGATGGTGTTAGCGATTCAGGAACCCCAGGCGAGGAGGATTCAAGGCCGGCTCTTGACCACTCCGATGGGACATCACAAATGGACGAAGATGGTTCCCTCCGCCTGGAGGGAAGGCAGGTGGGCGATTCGAAGTATGCTCTGGGTGAAGAAGGAGGTGGAGGCGGAGCAAGTGCCAATTGAGTCCCTGGATCTCACGGCAGCGGTCATCCGGCTCCCCGAGCGACTGATTTTTATGGCGTCGGTTTACGTTGAAGGGGGCAATGCTCCCGCTCTAGACGACGCATGCAATCATTTACGCGACGCGATCACGAAGGTACGGCGAGACACGGGTGCGGTGGTGGAGGTTTTGGTCATGGGGGACTTCAACCGACATGATCAACTCTGGGGAGGAGACGACGTGTCGTTCGGGAGGCAGGGCGAAGCGGACCCAATTATCGACCTCATGAATGAATTTGCTCTCAGCAGTCTACTCAAACGAGGCACAAAGACATGGCACGGCGGAGGGCAGAATGGAGACTGCGAGTCGACTATCGACCTCGTCCTTGCATCGGAGAACCTGACAGACTCCATGGTCAAGTGCGCCATACTCGGGACGGAGCACGGTTCGGACCACTGCGCCATTGAGACCGTGTTCGATGCCCCATGGACGCCCCCAAAACATCAAGAACGACTCCTGCTGAAAAACGCTCCATGGAAAGAGATCAATGCCAGAATTGCGAACACCCTGGCTGCCACTCCATGGGAAGGCACGGTGCAGCAGAAAACCGATCGTCTCATGTCGGCAGTCTCAGAAGCGGTACAGGTCTTAACACCAACGGCCAAACCGTCACCATATGCAAAGCGATGGTGGACCGAGGACTTGACACAGCTCCGTCAAATTTACACATACTGGAGGAATCGCGCCCGCTCCGAGCGACGGGCGGGGCGAAAGGTACCACGCTTGGAAGAGGCTGCCGAGGCTGCCGCGAAACAATATCATGATGCCATCCGACAGCAAAAGAAAAAGCATTGGAATGAATTCCTTGCAGACAACGATAACATATGGAAAGCTGCTAAATACCTCAAGTCAGGAGACGACGCAGCGTTTGGGAAGGTTCCGCAGCTCCTGAGAGCAGATCAGACAACCACCACTGATCACAAAGAGCAAGCAGAAGAATTACTGTCCACGTTCTTCCCGTCTTTGCCGGACGTTATTGACGAGGAAGGGACGAAACCACAAAGAGCACCGGTCGAGATGCCAACCATCACGATGGAGGAGGTAGAGCGGCAACTGGGTGCGGCGAAGTCCTGGAAAGCGCCGGGCGAAGACGGCCTACCAGTGATAGTCTGGAAGATGACATGGCCCACGGTCAAGCACAGGGTTCTTGATTTATTTCAAGCCTCGCTGGAAGGAGGGACGTTGCCAAGACAGTGGAGACACGCGAAAATCATACCGCTCAAAAAGCCGAATAAAGAAAATTACAACATTGCGAAAGCGTGGAGACCAATCTCACTCCTCGCGACGCTAGGCAAAATACTGGAATCGGTGGTTGCAGAAAGGATCTCTCACGCAGTAGAGACTCACGGTCTGCTCCCAACGAGCCACTTCGGAGCCCGAAAACAGCGGTCCGCGGAGCAAGCACTCGTGCTTCTGCAAGAGCAAATCTACATAGCGTGGCGCGGCCGACGAGTGTTGAGCTTGATCAGCTTTGATGTCAAAGGAGCTTACAATGGAGTGTGCAAAGAACGATTGCTTCAGAGGATGAAAGCGCGAGGTATACCTGAGGATCTACTCCGGTGGGTTGAGGCGTTCTGTTCGGAACGAACGGCGACCATTCAGATCAATGGGCAATCGTCTGAGGTCCAAAACCTGCCCCAGGCGGGACTGCCACAGGGCTCGCCACTGTCCCCAATCCTGTTCCTCTTCTTTAACGCAGACCTTGTACAACGACAGATCGACAGCCAAGGAGGCGCAATCGCGTTTGTGGACGATTTTACTGCATGGGTGACCGGACCAACTGCTCAGAGTAACCGGGAGGGCATCGAAGCAATCATCGCTGAAGCGCTCGACTGGGAGAAAAGAAGCGGAGCGACTTTTGAGGCAGACAAAACAGCCATCATACACTTCGCTCCAAAGGCTCACAAAACGGACCAGGAGCCGTTCACTATCAAGGGACAGACTGTGGTACCTAGAGACCATGTCAAGATCTTGGGCGTTCTCATGGACACAAGGCTCAAATACAAGGAACATATCGCGAGGGTAGCGTCCAAAGGCCTGGAGGCAGCGATGGAGCTTCGGCGACTTCGCGGCCTAACGCCGGCAACCGCACGACAGCTGTTCACATCGACGGTGGCTCCAGTGGTAGACTACGCTTCCAGTGTCTGGATGCACGCCTGTAAGGATAAGGCCAGCGGACCGGTCAACCGCGTCCAAAGAGTGGGAGCGCAAGCAATCGTAGGGACATTCCTAACAGTTGCAACCAGCGTAGCGGAGGCAGAGGCTCACATCGCCTCTGCACAACGTCGGTTTTGGAGACGGGCAGTGAAGATGTGGACGGACATTCACACCCTGCCAGAAACCCATCCGCTCCGCCGGAGTACAGCGTGGATCAAGAAATTCAGGAGATACCACCGCTCACCATTGTACCAGGTAGCGGACGCGCTGAAAAACATCGATATGGAGACACTGGAAACCATCGAGCCGTTCGTGTTGGCACCATGGGAGACTCGCATGCAGACCGATGTTGAAGCAATGGCAGACTCGCATACGACACCGGGCGGATCAATACAAGTTGCGGTCAGCAGTTCGGCACGGAACGGCCTAGTAGGATTCGGGGTGGCGATCAAGAAACAGCCACCTCGGTATCGAAAGCTGAAACTGAAGAGCTTTTTCGTGACACTGGGCGCAAGATCAGAGCAAAATCCATTCTCCGCGGAGCTAGCAGCAATGGCACACACCTTAAACATGCTAGCGGGATTGAAGGACTACAGGATCACGCTGCTCACGAGCAACAAAGCGGCGACCCTCACGATAAGAAACCCTCGACAGCAGTCGGGCCAGGAGTCCGTCTGCCAAGCGTATAAGTCGATGAAAAGACTGTGGAGGAACGGAAACCACATCAATATTCGGTGGGTCCCTACCAACAAGGACGATAAACTGCTTGGTCTGGCCAAGGAGCAGGCCCGGACCGCGACCCAGCAGGATGCCGTCCCGCAAGAATCGGGCCCCAGAATGAAGTCGACAACTCTGAAGATCGCTCGGTCCCAAACAGCTGCCGGCAGTGACTTAGGGGAGAACGTGGGAAGACACGTGAAACGAGTAGATGCAGCGCTACCAGGAAAACACACGCGCCAGCTGTATGATCGACTATCGTGGAAAGAAGCAAGCGTGCTGGCCCAACTCCGGACCGGCATGGCCAGACTCAACAGTTACCTCTACCGGATCAACGTTGCAGAGACCGACCAGTGTGCATGTGGACAAGCAAGAGAGACCGTGGAACACTTCCTCTTCCGATGTCGGAAGTGGACCACACAACGAACAGCACTACTACAATGTACCCAGTCTCACCGGAGTAATCTCTCTTTCTTTCTGGGTGGGAAATCTCCCTCTGATGATCAGCATTGGACGCCGAACTTGGAGGCCGTGCGAGCCTCAATACGATTCGCGATCGCCACAGGCCGACTCGACGCCGCCTAATCACGTCGACCAGCACTATGACAACCTACAACCTCCCCGTCACCAACCTACACGTACCACCTTGTGCCAAAGACGGTGGACGCGCTTCAACTGCCGAAGATAGGATGTTGAACACTTGAAGAAGCGCCTTCAAGCCAGTCTACTAACCAAAATACTAACCCACAAGGATCTCTATGATATGGACAGCTGAGAAGACATATACTGCAAGGATTCATGTACGGGCTCGAAGGAGACACGGCATGTATATATTAGGACATGTATTGATAGACCAGCGATAGTTGCCCTTTCGGCTCAGCCGCCGGGCGTTAATGAATTGTGTGTGTGTGTGTGTGTAACATGCACACAAAACGGGGAAGCTTTCAACGTACGAGGAGCGATCGAACATGCCCGTCGCTTTCACGCTAGCTTTATCAAACGTCGTAGGCGCCCTAGAGAAATTGATGTGTCTGGGCATATGTGCTACGCGATTAGCATGGTCTTCATGCTCGCCCATCAGGGCTTAGCCAACAGACAAAAACCAGCGACGATCCTGTGCGACAGTCGATCAGCCTTGCAGGCAACTCAGAACCCAAGGAACAAATCTGGACAGCGGATCGTTCACGCGATCCTTCAAGCCGCCACGGAGGTCCAGGCAGCAGGCATCGCGCTCCGCCTTCAATGGGTACCGGGACATTGCGAGAACCCAGGAAACGATGCTGCAGACCGATAGGCTAAGGACGCCGCGTGCCCGGGCAAAACCCACCCCTTTCGCCCGCTACTCTCGAGGGAAAGTGCGCGCATCCGTGGTAATATCCTCAATCAGTGGGAACAGGAATGGAGGTCGTCCAACAAAGGCGGCCACCTACGGAAGATTGACAGCAGCCTGCCAGCAAACTACTCGAGAAGGCTATACGGGAGCCTGTCCAGGAACCGGGCGTACCTATTGACACAGCTACGCACAGGCCACAATTGGTTATCTACCTACGCCAAGACTTTGGCTTCCGCGACGACGATAAGTGCGTGCGCGGCGCACAAGAAACAGTCACCCACGTGCTGGTGGACTGTCCAGAATTAAGGGGTATGCGAAGGAAGTTACGGAGCGAAGTGGGAGACGTGTTTAGCAGCGCCTCGAGTCTGCTGGCAGGCTCAACCGAAGGTGAGAGAGGTGACACCGTCTCTCAGGCTCAGACGGTCACGGCCGTGCTAGACTTCGCTGAGGCGTTGCAACGGTTTTGGAGTCGCGCGCCACGAGGGCAGCCTAACAGTGGGAACGGCAGTTAGGCCACGGCAGGCCTTGGACGAGGCTTTAAGTTCGTTTTCAGGAAGTGGAATACTCTACATGTACGTACGCGGATACAGAGTGTGGTTGTAGCCTGCATATCGCTTTTCATTGCGAGGGGTCAGGGTAAATGACATCATCCATCCATCCATCCACTGTATAAAACGTTCAGTTGACCTTCAAAAAGACGCTCAAGGTCGATTATTCCATCTTCTCTGCGAAAATTGTCGTACTCAGGAAACAACGATGCAGGATCGGAGTTCAATATTATGTACCCGTTATCTCGTGCGTAAGTCACGAGATTGTTGTACGTCGCCTGTCTCTTATATTGGTCGAGTTCATTAAGTATCCAGTCTAAGCCATCGACAAGTTTCGGCGGGAAAAGGAATTTTTCTATTTCATCCATCACACGCCGAAGAAAAGAACTACGAAGATCAGCATTCTTGAGCTTCTGGCCAATGCGGACATGGAATTTTATCGGGAAGGACTGACCATTCTTCGCTGGCAACATAGTGACTCACGTGAGTAACGAGCTCACCATATTCGGCGTCGTAGTACCCTTGTTGAGGGCCTCGAGCTAATCGAGTTTCTGAGTCAAGCATTAAGCCAATGGGCTTACAGAAGATTTCGAAAACAGATTATCCCGCGAACACTCACACTTTGTTTCTCGGCCCGTACCCGAAACCACGCTAAGTTATATTAGGATAGGCTGTAAATTACTCTTTTTTAAGAATAGATCCTTTTTAATTCTAGAACGAAATCATTACGTATGTTTTCTGTATGTAACACGAAACTCCCATACGGTGTTACCTCTGTGGCCCCTCCTGCCCCTTCGTTGCCCCTGGCGTCTATCTTTCATCAGCGTCACTCACCAACGAAGCGTCATATTCATACACACAATATGGCCCCTAGACTTTCCCCCTCAAAGCTGCGCTTTATTCATGATATGATCCATGGCCAGTCACTCACCACATATCAGATGGCTGACGCAGCTGAATGCAGCGAACAGACGATCAAAAATATCCGCAGGAACTTGCGACTGTTCGGAACTGTTCATGCCCCCCCAACTCGTATCGGTCGGAGACGAAGCGTGACACCACCTATGCTGGAAGCGCTCTGCGATCACCTACTTGAGAAACCTGGCCTGTATCTCGATGAGATGGCCATCTTTCTATGGGATGAATTCGAGATGCTAGCAACAACCTCCAGTATCAGGAGGGCCCTCGTGTCCAGAGGCTGGTCTAGAAAGACCGCTCAACAGATGGCCAAAGAGCAGAACGCCGAATTGCGAGAGTTATATCTTCACAACATCTCCGACTATGAATCATACCACCTTGTTTACGTCGATGAATCTGGATGTGATAAACGGGTTGGGTTCCGTCGGACGGGCTGGTCTCCGCTAGGTGTAGCACCAAGACAAGTATCTCAGTTCCACCGTGACGAGCGCTATCAAATTTTGCCTGCATATTCTCAAGACGGTATTATGCTCTCTCGCGTCTTTCGCGGCTCAACGGATGCATCGGTGTTTGAGGACTTCATCGAGGAACTTCTTCACCATTGCGGAAGATGGCCGGAGCCGAAATCTGTCCTGGTCATGGACAATGCATCGTTCCACCACACCGAGCGGATTTCGGACATGTGTGCCAAGGCGGGTGTCAAATTGGTTTATCTGCCTCCATACTCGCCGGACCTGAACCCGATTGAAGAGTTTTTTGCTGAGCTTAAGCGCTTCATAAGACGTAATTGGAGCTACTATGCAGAAGATCCCACCCAAGGATTCGCCCCTTTTCTCGAATGGTGTATTAATCAAGTTGGGGCAAAAGAAGAAAGTGCTAGGGGTCATTTCCGGCATGCGGGCCTGAAGATTGAAAACTTAGATGATTAACCTCTTCCTTTGACGTCACGTTACATCCAGCCAGCGACCCTAGATCCAAAGTCTACTCATGAGTCACAACGCTTTGATTCCTTGCCGAGCAATTGTCTCCGCCTTTGAAAGTATTACTAGCAAGATTTTGGTTAAGCGACAGGCACGTATTGCTGCGGGAGGCGTTATTTAGTCTAGATAGACCATCACGTACTCACCAATAACCGTGTTGTTCAGGGGTTTGCTGCCCATAGTCTACTCCTGCGTGAAAAATGACTCCATGCTTGCAAAACACGAACGCTAGCTCTATTTGTCCCTCTTTAAAATACCTTTCAAACGCCGCGCAAGAAGTCTTCCTGTGAAAGTGCCGCTGGACTTTGCTGCCTGATCTGCTGAGAACTCATCTGGTATCCCAGTAAATGGGACGCTGTTGCCGGATATTGGTTGCGGAACGTCAGATGCTTGGTTGAACTGACACCAGTCTTTACTAGACGATGCAAACGCCTGCCTTGTTCCAGATCCATACAGTTGGTCCTCGTGGAAAGCCGCAAGGAGCCTCTCCGAGTTTAGTCGATGGGGATGGTCTTCTGCGAGCACTTCCGTACGTATCGCGACAACACGCTCTAGCAACTTGATGGCTTCCTTGACTTGTCCGTTTGCTCGATATGCGCGAGCGAGCTCGTGTTGCGACGCTAGTTGTGAGGGATGGTCTTCTGCGAGCACTTCCGTATGTATCGTGACCACACGCTCTAGTAGCTTGACTGCCTCCTTGACTTGCCCGTTTGCTTGATATGCTCCAGCGAGCACGTGTTGCGACGCTAGTCGTGAGGGATGGTCTTCTGCGAGCACTTCCGTACGTATCGCGACAACACGCTCTAGCAACTTGATGGCTTCCTTGACTTGTCCGTTTGCTCGATATGCTATGGCGAGAGCGTATTGCGACGCTAGTCGTGAGGGATGATCTTCAGCGAGCACTTCTGCTCGTATCGTGACAACACGCTGTAGTAGCTTCACTGCCTCCTTGACTTGTCCGTTTGCTCGATATGCTCCAGCGAGCGCGTGTTGCGACGCTAGTCGATCGGGATGCTCTTCTGCGAGCACTTCCGCTTGTATCGCGACAACATACTCCAGCAACTTGATGGCCTCCTTGACTTGTCCGTTTGCTCGATATGCTCCAGCGAGCGCGTGTTGCGACGCTAGTCGATCGGGATGCTCTTCTGCGAGCACTTCCGCTTTGATCGCGATAACATACTCCAGCAACTTGATGGCTTCCTTGACTTGTCCGTTTGCTCGATATGCTCCAGCGAGCGCGTGTTGCGACGCAAGTCGATTGGGGTGCTCTTCTGTAAGCACTTTCGCTTCTATCGCGACAACACCCTCTAGCAACTTGATGGCTTCCTTGACTTGCCCGTTTGCTCGATACGCTTCAGCGAGCACTTGTTGCGACGTTAGTCGTGAGGGATGGTCTTCAGCGAGCACTTCTGCTTGTATCGCGACAACACGCTCTAGCAACTTAACTGCCTCCTTAACTTGTCCGTTTGCTCGATATGCGCGAGCGAGCTCGTGTTGCGATAAAAGTCGATCCGCGTTATCTAGGGCAAGATTTCTATCCCTCCACTCGGAAGACTCCTTCAGCCAGAGAACAGCTTCTTTCATCCGCCCATCAACGTATAGGCACCGCCCAATCTTCAAACACAGCTTGCTCCGTTCTTCTGCACCTTGGCATTGCTCATCCTTCTCGATGCGGGCCACATGCGGCAGGTAATCCCGCCAGATTTGACGATTAGCGTAATCATCGGAGGGAAAGACTTTCGAGAGGTGTTGCCATGCCGCTGTTCTTATCTCTACTTCACGGCCGCTCTGCTTGACCCATATCCTGGTCGCCAAGTGCACTAGTCTATGCATGTCGAGCTTATTGTCCTCGTATCTTCTCTCCAGAAACGAGAAGGAGCAGAGTGTGCCAATAGCTCCTACCAACCGGGCTTCGGGGTAAGATGCTGGTAAAATGGAGTATGGGATTGCTCTCCATTCGATACAAGATATAAATGCGAGGATATCTGCTGCAAATGCATCGTATTCGAGGATTTTGTTCATGGTTATCATCCATGTCTTCGCGACTGCATTTGTCAAGTTCGGATATCGTGTGTTGTCCCCAAAATCTGTGCTCATAATCGCAACAGCGTCCTGCTCTGTCTTCTTGAGTAGCCGCAAATACTCGGATATGGAGCTTTTATTGGTGTTAATATATGCTGCCGCCTGGGTAATAGCCAATGGGAGATATTCTAGCTCGTCGAGAAGATTCATCACGGTCTTGTAGTCGTAGGAAGGGCTTTTTCGAAATAACGATTTCTCCAATAACTCCGCGGTCTCCTGTCCCGTCATCCTCCCTATCTCAACCACGTCGCTGCCCGTCAGGTATTGCGCTACAGCTCCATGTCGAGTCGTGAATATCGTCAGGCCATCATCGCTTTCCGGCAGAAAGGCCAGCAAGCCGTCTGTTTGATGGGTCCCACGAAGTAAGTCAAGGTCGTCAGCGTTGTCGACGATTAGCAACCACTTTCCTGCCGTACTCTCGCGTAGACGTTGCCGCACTAAGATTTTTACGTCGTCATTGCCATCCTGCCCCTGACGTATCCCTAAGGCTCTCGATATCTCCATGCAACCTAGCTCAAAAGTTTCCATACTCAACGATTGTACCCAAAAGATGGAGAATTCAGGATAGTCTTCCTTGACCGAGTATGCAAATTGTAGCGCGACTTGTGTCTTGCCGATACCACCAAGGCCGCTGAGTGCCACCTTCCGGCAATCTTTATCCACAAGGAGCTTTTGTTTCAGGGTACAGATCTCAGCATTTCGACCGACGAACTTATGATTCCGTGGCAGGGGGAGGGAGAAGCTACGTTTCGGCTCTATAGCGCGTAAGACTTATTTTTGAGACTCGGGTTATGATGGCAACACTGACCCTGTAGTGCTTCCTCGACCGTTCTTGTGTTCACCACATCCGCCGCCGGTATCACGCCTAGGAGCTCCTTCGCGTATGCCGCTGCTGTTCCTGCCGCATACGGCTGCCATTCCTTATTCTTGTGCGAGTCGGCGTAGTCACAGATTCCGCGGATCACCAGGCACGGGAAATGATTCATCAAACCGGCCGCCTCCATCTCAAAGCAGAGAACTCCTTCGAATTCGGAGCTGACCTTGTCCCGCTCTACACCGTCCCTCATTACCTGGTTCCCCGAAGCGATCGTCCCGTAGTGAATCATAGGTGTATGGTTGGCCCGCTCCTCTCTCGGTATCTTTCTCACAGGCGCGCATAACGAACAGCTATCCTCCCCTCTATGATTGTACGTCGCTTCGAATAGCACATCGTTTCCGGCTTGATCGCGGCCGAATCTGGAGAGGTTACCAAGCTTGAACAGGTGTGGCGATAGACTACTTCTGCCTCGGTCTAGGTTGGATCGAAGCTTCGTAACAGCGGCGAGGAGGACGGTGGGTGGAGCGTTGAGGAACCCCGTCCGCTTGAACCCGCTTGGCGTCGACTTTCCAAAGTCATATTGCACCACCCCACCATGACCGTTTCCAGGCTGGCTGACAACAACGTCGCCCAGCCGGATATCCGCTTCCTTGCGTGGAACGCCGCCTCCGATTCCTACCATCAGCCCAAATCGAATGGCCGGGAACGTGGTCTTCATCTGCATGGCCACTGCCGCAGCAGAGTTGGTACCCGTCTGGCCAGCGGGCAGACACGCCAGGACAACATTGTGTGCCCCTATAGACCCAAGCGTGTATATATTTGAATCGTTATTATTTGGAGGGAGGTCTTGGTGTTCTTCGTCAAGCATCTCCTGTGCGGCAGTCAGCTCGTCCGACAAGGCGCACACCCAACCGACCGTGTAGTCGTGGCGACTGAGGCGGCGTGCCATCTTGCTTCAGTGGCAGCCAAACTGGCCTCAGGTTAGATGTGTGCTTGGGGTTGATGATCAGCACGAAAGGCGAGGAGCCTTCGTCCGGGCCACAGTAATACGGCGCTCGGCGCTAAGACTAGCGGGGCGCAAACGACGGTAGCTGGCTCACACTTGTTGACTGGGATACGTTAGCCTTAGGCATGATTCGATTAGAGAATGATCCTCAAAAACCGGCCCAAATAAACGACCATCAGATACTGTAGTGACCTGGCTGATGACATCCTCCACAAAGCAGTTGGTAGGCCAAACTCCTGTGATAGCAAAGCTCAATGTTCTCCTTGGCTAATTGTGACTGAGCCTCTGACTACGCACCTCCCTGTCCCCGCAAATAGCTGATGGCTGTTGAATGCTTCCCTTGCAACAGCCCAGGATCATATACATGAGGTATCCAAAACAAGCCCTTGCACCATTAGAACCAGCTATTTCTACAGTATAATTGCAGATCCGTTTGGGAGAGTTTTGGAGCCTGGTCCCATTTGTCCCCAGTCCAACGTTTATCTAGCTGAGCTGGTGAGATTTCTAAGTGGACCTTACTAAGCAGACGCCAAGGAACTTCGAAGGCAGCTGGTTAGACCACGATCGCAGATGATCCCCAATCAAGGATGAAAGTCAATGTCGGAACGTCTTGCCCTTTCGAATTCTCAAAGGCTGAAGTCTCATGCACCTCATGTTATAGAATTATGGATCCTTTTCAAGCCTCCACACGATCATTACGAACAATTTCTACACGTCCTGCTCGTCACCCAACCCGAAATGCTGGTGGTCTCGCGTTTCCAGGCCCGCCTTCGAACCTGTTCGAAGCTGCTGCCATGGACTTCGTAACTAAGCTTGCCACGGTCAAGTTGGATTTTTCTCGGACTTCAAGAAACAGGGCCGGGGGCGGGGGCATCTAAAAGACGAAGAAAAGGACGTCATCGAAAGGCGGACGAGTCGGGCCAAAAATACAAAGTGACTTCAAAATGTCTCGGATGCCAGTGCAAAGCGTGGAACAGCAAGTATTACGTATCCGAAGACCTATTTATTCACCCGAAATCGCGTGCGCTGAAATTATAACAGGAGCACCCTCCTGCCATGTTCTTTCTCTGAACTAATACATCAAACACAAACCACAACAACGCCGAAGAAACGCACCTAACGCCAACACATGTTCTACACCACTTCAAGAACGGGCACTGCCTTCTTGACGTTCTCCACCCAGTCACGGATGTTCTCTACGAAACTTCGGGCAATACCGGGTTTGATGCCCTTGCCAACGAAGAACTCTGGATTTTGATCCTTATAGATGTGCTCAAGATCGAAGCCATCTGACAGCGTGACATCGGATACTTGTCGAAATGCAGCTTTGAGGGTTTCATCTGAAACATTTGATGCAAGCCACTCACCGTATTCTTTGACGGCAATATCTCTGAACCCGGGAATTTTCAACAAGCCCGTATCCTTCGACTGAGATGCGTCGACAGTCGGCTTTGGACCCATTATGTCTAACTCAGGAGGGTGGGACGATAGAACATTGATGTTGATAGGTGGGTATGGCGTTCCGGACCCGGCAATGTTACACCCTTTGCGCTTCTCTTTCTCCAACCTCTGCTACTCCTCTATGTACAGCTCTTCTTGGATTTCATCAGGAACGTCTTTGTGCGTCTCTAAGACACCGCCCTTCTCGGCGTACGTAACCAACCTTCTGAGGGTTTAAGTGCGGATTCGATAATGCTTTTTCCTAAGTGGATCGAGCCAGCAGTAGGGGCCTAAGTGGCATGCAGTTGCATCGCATTTCATCAGGGCATAAACACGTCGCTAAGTTGCTTGCTGACCGTATACATTCTCTTCAATATCTAGTTGGGCATCTCGATTATGAAGTATCCTCTTTGTGATAGAAGATTTACCTCTCTTCTCCCCGTTCCGTCCAGCGGACGGAGAAGTGTTATCCTCTATATAGTTGAAAGAGATCCTTAGTGTGAGTCTCTTGCCACGACAGAAGTGACCTAACCAGGTCCGAAGCTGTTTCTCGATGGCAGTCCAAATAATATCGGTCTTGTTGAAACGCTTAGTTAGATCACGCTGAGAACGGTCGTTGACAGACACAACAATTGCAGTGTTATCAGCCCTGACTCTCTTGCTAGGAGTGACTTTCTGTCTAAGGACTGTCAGTAGCTTCTTTTTCAAGAATCGCTGCTAGTAGACGCTTGGGGCTAAGACTAAGTCTTCTTCTGTGTCCTTCACCACGGCCTTGTTGTTGACGGTGACCTGCCACTCTATGAAGTAGTGGATATAGGTAGGTGGATCCTCATCGTAAATCTTGTCCTCCTCCCACTCAGATTCCCGGAGCAGTGGTATAGCATTTGATAAACATCGGCCTGCGGGATTATGTTCATCGTCGAGTAAGATGGATGGGGAAGGGCTATAGTTGGACCGTGTAGCATAAGGGCTGCGGTAGTATCCTGGCGTAGGAGGGGAATATTGAGAATCTTGTTCCCATTGTTCGAGCTCTTGGGGCTGAGAGGTATAGTCAGGGTGATATGGGCTGTGGCTCATATTTGCATATGATCGAAGGCCTGGAGGTCTGCGTCAGCTTATACGGGAGGTTTCACATATCAGCAACGAATAGAAGCGGCGGTAGAACGCAGCAACCATATGCAATGCAAATTGAGAATGAGAACCATGTTGGCCTACCACGATTAGTTTTCTACAGCAGCAGCAAACTTGTCGTACTGTATCATGGGAGGTGTCGATGCATACATTACACAAAGGATGCGCATGAAAGGGAAAAGAGAAGTCCGGCCGGAATGAATTAAGCCAGATCGCCAGGGCAACGACCCTGCCCCCTTGGCAGCCATGCCTAGAACCTTCCGTATAGATTTACGGTATCTTACAGTAGCCTTAAAATTCAATACGGTCCAAGACGTGATCGTGCCAAGCAACGGTCGTCCTAGCGTAACCAAATACAGATTAGCGTATACTCGGTTACGAGCCGAGAAACACAGTGTGAGAGTTCGCTGGATAATCTGTTTTCGAAATCTTCTGTACAATATGCCGCTGGAAGTGGTATTTCTCTGATAACTTGTAACTTTTCTGTTGGCACCCCGAAGCTCGCCTCCAAACAGTAACGAGCGTTCGCGTGAATGAGTAGGCCAATACTTCCTATTTCAGGAAGAATACCCCACATCAGATATGATTTTTCTCTCTCTGCATCAATGATCACGCGCCAAGCTGTTGGTTTGTCCAGGTCTGCCCCACTCTCTAAGAAGGCTTGCAACAAAGACTGGTTGATTTGCCTTGCCCCACGACTGGAATAGTTCAAAAACTGAACCCAAGCCGATGTCTTGACCCTAAAAGAGGGGCCCAAGTTATCTGGTGCATAAGGGTAGACTGCAACAGGGAAGAATGTGGTGTTCGGATTTGCACCCATTGCAAGGAGGCGTTTGATACTGTTGACGTACACGTCTATCTTGCAGCAAGCAAGAAACAGAATATATGACTTGTAGAACTGGCTCATAGATAACTGGCCATCCAAAGCATTATCAAGGAGGATCGAGTCAGTAGAATAGCAAATGGTAGCTCCGAAAAGATCTACGCCATCGATTTGCTCGTGCCATTCAGAACGGTGGTGTATCCACTGCCTATAGGCCCAATATTTGGATTGATATATCTTCTCCATTGAGGTGTCGACATATGCCAGTAGTCTGAGTTTCTCTTGAGGTGCGAGTTGTGATCGTGTCAGGCTTGCAATCGCCCTTTTGGAATAATCACCCGCGTCCTCTTGAGATATTGCATTTGATTTGCAAGCCATTATGTATCCAGTCGTTGTGCAGGAGTAATAATCAAAAAGGCTGAATGAGCCGGGCCGCATGATTTCGCTACCCGACTCCAGAAGGAAGTCTCGAGCTGTTCGATGGACGAATCGTACCACTCTATAGCAAAGTCCTTCCTTTAAATGACTCTTGAAACTTTCCTCGTATAGGTCCACATGTGCGCAGACTAACATTCCCGCACAAACGACACCTATTCTGTGTTCCACGCGTGGTAGATGTCGAGCCAGGTCTTGCTCGCGAGGGACTGGTGTGCCACGCCGAAATTTCTCGTATACCCACACGAAGTGTAAAAGAGGCAGAGCCTTGTCAGTCGCCCATCGAAAAACAGCTTGATGGTCTTCAGAGTATAATGCCAGACTTAGATAAGCTGTGGCCTCGGCCATATAGAGAGCCTGATCGGGGCCAAGCCTCTCCAGCATATTTTTATACAAGCCATTAAGGTCGCTCGGCAGTTGTTCTGTTCTCAGATAGAGTTGGTCGAAGTGATCCCCGCTATCAATACCTTTAAGAACGTCTTTGGCTACTAGCATAGCCCACAGAAACACTCCGTCGGCGTGATCAATGATTAGTCGGACCAGCCGGCCCAACTCATCGTACGTTAGTACACCGGGATCGAGATCAACGGGTTCAAATACGTCGTGGACAAACTTTGCGATGTCGTCCTTTGTGTGCAAGTCAATCCTCAAGATCCCTGCAGCTATAGGCTTAATCCTTTTGAGAATTCGTTGTTCAGGGCGAGAAGAAACGCAAATTTTGACACCGTATTCTGACAGAATCTTGATGATGTCGAGGATATTGAAAAAGTCATCAGCTTGGCACTCATCGATTGCATCAATAAAAATGCAAACAGATTGATCCTTGAGGAGTTTTTCCACTGTTATAAGCAGGAGCGATCTCAGCTCCAGTATGTCCCAGTTCCCTTGCGTCTTCTTCTGTCGTAACTTCTCATCCATAAGGTAGCTGGGGTCCATTGACCAACACGACTCCAATAGTTGGGAAAGCAGAGAGCAAAGTAGCCCCTTCTCGGTGTTCTGCATCTTCAAACTGTCCGCGAGCCAAAAATAGAACGAGAAGATCAGAGGTATCTTCGCTGATGTGGGTTGCAGATTGAAATTCTTGAGTCGATCCCCCTCCATGCATATATATTTCATAAGGGTACTTTTACCCGAGCCTGGCTTTCCTTGAATCCAGAATATGCCGCCATCAGACCGAAGCCAAGTAGACAAGGCAATTTCGGTGTCCTCCCGAAATATCCATTCCAAGGTTCCGTCGTGCTTGCTTAGGATATCATTCTTGCGTGTGAATGGATTCCCGTACAGCAGACTATCAAGAACGTTATTCTTGTATTCTTGTAAGTCTCGAGAAACTTTGTCTTCCATCTGTTTCTGCCGCATATCATCAATGTGGTCTAGAATCATCCTGGTGTTTTGATCTGAGATCAATTCCCACGACTTGGTCTGACGGTCACAGAATCGCACGAAGAGCTTCTGAATCGACGCTTCAAGCGCTGCAAAGTGGTCTGTTTGTTTTACTTCGTTGATGTCAATTTTGTCTCTGTTTAGGGTTTCATTAGCCACACCCGGCTACAGCCATAACACAAGCGCCATACCGTAGGCTAACCAGCAATTTTGTATCAAGCTCGGCATGTAAATCCCTCAGCTCTTGCTCGAGCTGAGGAAGTTTTCGTGAAAATAGGATTCTAAAACTTTTGGCAGCGCGCTGCCACCTCGACTTTGGCGGTTCTGGCAGATATAGCTCTTTACGGAGCGTCGTTGCCTTCTCGATACACCGTCGAGCACAATCCTGGAGATGTGCTTCTGCCGATCCGGAAAATGTAGGTTGTGTCGCCAGAGTGGCGCGTTTGAGCCGTTGACACAAGTCTTCCATCACGTCAGCAGACTCGGCGAGTCGGGAATTGTTTGGACCAAGGCTTTCTTTGTAAATGCATATGACCTTTGCGCAGATGTCAATAAGCGTTGCAATATTGATAAAAAGACCGAATGCTGAAACTGGGTCCATTTCCGCATGAAACTGAGAAAAAGCGAGGGAGGATGGGGTTCGAGGATGAATGAAAGCCTTGAAAACTAAACAGAAAGGGCTGAGAGCTGACGCACTGCACCGCACTCATTTTCTTATTGGACCACGAGAAAGAGGGGTTGAGGCTTAGGAAGGTGAATTCTGCCCCGGGCGCAGCGCGAGGGTCCTCTAATCTCTAATTGAATAGGTAATACAAGCCATAATGACAGAGAAGCAGCTTTGCCTCTCAGGGTTAGTTCTCTACAGAGAAGTGCAAAACCAGCTTCACCGTTTTACTCTCTCCTCTAGATTCTTGGCCCCACTGCCAAGGCTTTAGTCTGAGAAATGAGTGCTGTTTAGTGGGGTTTGACCATACTCTTTTTTTTTTGCTGGGATAGAACATTTCAGTTCGAGTCACTGACTAGGCTGTTCAGAACCATGGCAAACCACAACACAACAGGCTGTACAGTATAAGATCTGGAGCATCGTAGAACTTGGTGGAACGTTCCGTTCTAACTGAGGGAGATAAATATTCTGTTTCTCTCCCAGGCCCTTCCTTTAACAAAGAGAGTATAAGATAGAGGAAGGATTGAGAATCGAAATCATTGACGCCTGCTACAGACAAAATCGTATAAAAGAAACCCGCCCTGATGCATGTCCTAAGGCAAGTAAATGCCTGTTAATCACGGAACAGCGAGGCCGAAACTCAGGAGGCAGCCAAAGTACATTTTGTCCGTCTATGTTTATCCACTGTCCTTGCTCAATGAAGATCGCTGGATTGTTATACATTGCGTTAGAAGCACACTTTAAGTGCGCGGACGGAATATTAAGGACACCTAAGTTGGTGATTAGATATGACCCATCTGGGGAAATTTTGAGCGTAGTGACGGCATCCTCTGTATTTAGAGTCTGCTGCAGGCCACCTGTCGCCGTGTCCCAGAGCCGCACGGTCTTATCGCGAGAGCCGGACGCCAGTAGCCGGCCGTCAGGCGAGAAGGCCACCGAGTAAACCCAGTTCGAATGGCCCTCAAGAGTCTGCTGTAGGCCGCCTGTCGCCGTGTCCCAGAGCCGCACGGTCTTATCGCGAGAGCCGGACGCCAGCAGCCGGCCGTCGGGAGAGAAGGCTACCGAGATAACCCAGCCGGAATATCCCTCGAGAGTCTGCTGTAGGCCGCCCGTCGCCGTGTCCCAGAGCCGCACGGTGTTATCGTTCGAGGAGGACGCTAATAGCCGGCCGTCGGGCGAGAAGGCTACCGAGGTAACGTAGTCCGAATGGCCCTCGAGAGTCTGCTGTAGGTCGCCCGTCACCGTGTCCCAGAGCCGCACGGTGATATCGTTCGAGCAGGACGCTAGTAGCCGGCCGTCGGGCGAGAAGGCTATCGACCTAACCGAGCCTGAATGGCCCTCGAGAGTCTGCTGTATGCCGCCCGTCGCCGTGTCCCAGAGCCGCACGGTCTTGTCGCCAGAGCCGGACGCTAGCAGCCGGCCGTCGGGCGAGAAGGCCACCGAGGAAACGCCGCCCGAGTGGCCCTCGAGAGTCTGCTGTAGGTCCCCCGTCGCCGTGTCCCAGAGCCGCACGGTGTTATCGGTAGAGCAGGACGCTAGTAGCCGGCCGTCGGGCGAGAAGACCACCGAGATAACGTTGCCCGAATGGCCCTCGAGAGTCTGCTGTAGCTCCCCCGTCGCCGTGTCCCAGAGCCGCACGGTCTTATCGGTAGAGCTAGACGCTAGTAGCCGGCAGTCGGGCGAGAAGGCTACCGAGTAAACCCAGTTCGAATGGGCCTCGAGAATCTGCTGTAGGCTGCCCGTCACCGTGTCCCAGAGCCGCACGGTCTTATCGCGAGAGCAGGACGCTAGCAGCCGGCCATCTGGCGAGAAGGCCACTGACTCAACCCAGTCCGAATGGCCCTCGAGAGTCTGCTGTAGGCTACCTGCCGCCATGTCCCAGAGCCGCACGGTGTTATCAGTAGAGCAGGACACCAGTAGCCGGCTGTCAGGTGAGAAGGCTATCGAGAGAACCCTACCCGAATGGCCCTCGAGAGTCTGCTGTAGGTCGCCCGTCGCCGTGTCCCAGAGCCGCACGGTGTTATCGGTAGAGCAGGACGCTAGCAGCCGGCCGTCGGGCGAGAAGGCCACCGAGATAACGCCGCCCGAGTGGCCCTCGAGAGTCTGCTGTAGCTCCCCCGTCGTCGTGTCCCAGAGCCGCACGGTCTTATCGTCAGAGCAGGACGCTAGCAGCCGGCCGTCGGGCGAGAAGGCCACCGAGATAACGCAGTCCGAATGGCCCTCGAGAGTCTGCTGTAGGCCACCCGTCGCCGTGTCCCAGAGCCGCACAGTATTATCGTCAGAGCAGGACGCTAGCAGCCGCCCGTCAGGCGAGAAGGCCACCGAGATAACGTGGCCCGAATGGCCCTCGAGAACTTGTAATTCTGCACTCCAGGTTTCGTTAACTTGTGGGAACTGGCATATCCAACTAGGAAGCTCTGATTGGAACTCTCTACGGATTATTGCCCTCCGAGGTGTAAATACCAGCCCTGCGCAATATATTTGAAGTGGTGCTTCATCGGCAATCTGGCGATTTTTCAGAACAAAGCGCTTTGCATCGTGAAGGAAGTCCAAAATAGAGGAAGACTCGTTGCCCTAAAGCTGTTAGTTCAAGTCATGTAAACTATCTTCCGAACTTACCGGTATGCCTGTTTGGAAGGTATCAAGAATGCCAAGCATTTCTGACGTAAGGCCTAGTAGGCTCATTGCTTCCACCCAGTGCAAAAAATGCGTGCGAAGAAATAAGAATGCATCATGCATCACTTTATTCGAATTTCGGCATTGAACAAGATGATGAGCCCAATATTGGCAGGCGTATTGCAATGCAGCAGGAAGGTAGTCATCGATTGTCCGATGATCAATCTCTGCACGACGTGTTCCCTCACTTGGCAGTGCACATATATTTTTTCGCAGACTCTGACACACAGAAAGGCATTTCACGGCCAACCTATAGTGCATCTCTTGTGAGTCCACCCCAAAGGGGGTTTTCTCGCGGGTTTCGTGGTCAAGGAGATAGTCTCGGAAAGATAGATGGAACAGTCGCACTGGTTGAGTCGGATCTTTTGGTATGTTTAGCACTGAATGTAGCAAGTCCAGTCTCCGATCAATGTGTTCCTTAGGTAGTCCAAGAAACTGTGAAAGAGAGATGACTGAGAGTGGACTCTCAAGCATCGCGATGGTGCCAACAATTTCTTGAAACTCATAGACTAGTATCCTCTCCTTCCTCTTGGTTTGTCCTTTAAGAAGTCGATTGATCACAGGAAAATATGTCGCATTGAACTCGGATCCATCGTTCTTATGTGCAAGGATCTCCACCAGACTCTCATTTGGGTCCCACTGAGGGTCCTCAAATATACGGCAGGCAGTAGCGGCGAAAATGAATAACGGAACCGATAAATTCATGAGGCTGCGGAAACCAGCCTCTCCAGGCCAACCGTTAGGCAGTGAACGAGTTCTTTGAATCTCACGCAGCCGGGACTCCAAGAACAAAGATATGTCGTGCTGTACAACTGGTTCAGGAACCTCATGGAGAATCAGATCTTCATGCTCACGGCTTGTGATCCTTGAGAATTCTTGAAGAATAGGCCATTCAGGCCTACTCGTGAGAAAGACTCGCAGACACACAGCTTGTGATTTGCGTAGCTGGGGTAATAACTGGACAACGATTCGCATCTCCTCATCCCGTTCGCCTTCGTCCAATGCGTCAATCACTATCACCATAGTTGGAGTCTGAGTCTGAGGACTGGTTGATCTTAAACTCAGTAATGGGTGAAGGATTAGTTTATCGAACTGCTCTTTGAGTGATTTGCCTGCAATGTCGGGTTCATCGTTGATGGCTTTTTGGATATCTGGGATCAGCTGAGGGATAGAAATCACCAGCTGCCTAGCAATTGTTGGAAAAAGTTTCATGGCGTTTCCTCGGTCTCCTTCACCCCTTTTAAAAAAGAAGCTAGCGCCTAGAACCTTCGCCTGTTGGAAGGCTCTTGCCACTGTTCGGGCGATTGTTGATTTTCCTGTTCCAGCCCTACCATTTAGCCAGAAAATAGGTTTCCCCCCTGGCGATTTCGCCCATTCTGTGATCTGGGAAAGTAGCCCTGTTCTGGTGCCTTGAAGACATTCATCTTCATGTTGATTGGCAAAGGAGTCAAATGCTGCCGCTTGAACTGCCGACAATTTTCCCCAATCAGTCTTCTGGTCCAAACACTCAACCATCGTCAGAACGGTTCTATCCAAAGTTAGTGATGATGAACTTCACCATGACCAACCGAACTGTAAACTACCTTTGGGTGTTTTTGAGACTACTCAATCCCTGACTAACTGGACGCTGTCAGCAGCTCCCATGAAGAATGGAGTGACCTGAAAGATATATTATTATATACATCTTTTATAATATTGAGCCGTGAAAAACTATACGAAGCCAGAAATTAGAATGTAAGGTCCTAACCTTGTTGAAGTTCTTGAGCTGCTCGCTTGGCCCAAGGAGGCATGGCATCCACACGCTGCGGCCGTAAAACTAAGAGTAGCTCTCGTGCATACGCAGCAGCAGTGAGCGCAGCATATTTGTGCCAGTCGTCGTTTTTGTGAGAGTCACAGTAATCGCAGATTCCGCGTATTACCAGACATGGAATAGTATTCATCAGACCCGCAGCTTCCATCTCAAAGCACAAGATATTCAGCTGCGGGTCGTTTGCAAATTTGTCTCGCACGATAGCGTCCTTGAGTACAGTATTCCCTGACGCGATATTTCCATAGTGAACATGGAATACACGGTGGTTAGGGCGCTCTGGGCGGACTACGACCGAGCGTGAAGCACCTTCGTCGCAAGTTTTTCCATCCACTGGCGGATATCCGATGGCATATAGCCGGTCACAGGCTGGTCGTTGATAATCTTCCATATCATCAAGACGCTGGAGATGTTCCGCGAGTCTGTCTGGCTTCCTCTTGTCACTGAATAGTCGACGCATCTCCGGAATAACTCCCAGAAGTTTCTCAGGCGGCGCGTTGAGTTGACCTGTCCTCTGGAACCGACCATGTTTGATCTTGCCCAGATCATATTGTATCACACCGCCGAATCCATCTCTCGGTTGACTCACGACAACATCCCCTAGTCGGATGTCATTTCGGGCCGTCGGGGCGCCGCCTCCGATTCCAACCATTAGTGCGAACCGTAGATGTGGGAACGTTCGAACCATATCTCGGGCAACACGGGCAGCTGAATTGGTGCCATACCGACCGGCTGGAAGACAACCAATCACCACGTAATGCTTTTCAATACGACCGTAGACGTACGTGTTATCGTCGTTGTCTTCGCTGATCTCCGGCCCAGTGAACTCTTCGTCAAGCATACGGCATGCACAGAAATATTCTTCTTCTAGGGCACAGATCCATGCTACCGTGTAGGAGTCCGTTGAATCCGGGTATCGTTGAGGTCGATTCATTATATCAGTAGAGAGACGAGCTACTGTGTTCACGCTGTCAACAAAATTTGCTAGGTGGAAGTTCGATTTCTCTCAAGATAGACGGTAGGACAGTGAGATTAGGTGGAACCAGGAAATGCTTCAGCTTGAGGCTTGAGGAGAAAGAGGGGCAGACGCCAACAGTTGTGGGGCTGTTTTGAAGACGCGTTTCTACTGGTGCAACGGCTTGGGTAGGTTTCGGCTGGACTGTCGGCCCGAACCGTACCAGACCTGCCTTTGGCCACCTCATCAGCTTCCTCGGTGACAAACGCGACAAAAACCATCATGGCGCCTCGACTCGCCCTATCCCAACTTGTGATGATCCGCGACATAATTGACAGCAGATCGCTGAGTACCTCCCAAATGGCTGAAGCGGCTGGCTGCAGCAAACGTTCGATCATAACCATTAGTAACAATCTACGAATGTTTGGCGATGTCCAAGCACCGTTGATTCCCGGTGGCCGTCCTCGTGTAATCACACCCTTCATGCTCGAAGAACTAGTTATGCGACCACTTGCTAGAGAAATCGGATTTATACTTGGACGAAATGGCAGACTTCTTATATGCTGAAATCGAGCTGCTCGTATCCACATACACTATCAGTCGAGCCCATCGATCGCAGGGTTGGACCAAAAAAGTAGCTCGACGAATTGCACAAGAACGAAATGCTGATATAAGAGATCATTATCTGCATTAGCTCTCGGGTTTTCGCTCGTATCACCTGGTCTTCATAGACGAATTAGGCTGTGATAAACGGGCTGGCTTCAGGAGGACCGGCTGATCCCCACGCTGGGTGACACCTGTCTAGGTTTCCCGTTTCCAGCGCGGCTAGCGGTATCAAATTCTCCCGGCAAATTGCCAAGATGGCATCTTGATGTCGCGAATTTTTCAAGGATCGACAGACGCGAGTATATTTGAGGAATTTATTGAATAGCTTCTCCATTGTGGTAGATAGCCGGAGCCAAAATCCGTCCTCATCATGGACAACACGTCTTTTCACCGCCCTGAACGAATAGGAGAGTGTCGAAGTAATGAGATACTGTATGAGGGAGGTATGGCTAATAGCCAATTAGGAGACGACGGAATCAGATGAATTGGTAAATCACCAGGTTGATTGATTGAAGAAACTCCTAAACAATAGGGGCAATGTTGAGTTGTCCCCCAGCAGTGTACCCGAGTATTCGAGAGACCTGATTGGTGTCGACGTCGGTACCTACAGATACATGTGAAATACATACTAAAATGGCAGTCTAGCCGACAAAGGAAAGGTCCATGTAATGGACGTGTACACTTGGTGCTCCACAATCTTGACAGAGAGCTATGTCCAAATGCCAGTGTCAAACTATTGTACTTACTACCATACTCGGCTGATTTAACCCCGATCGAAGAATTCTTCGCGGAACTCAAGCATTCTTAGGACGGAATCGGCAAAATCACGAAGGTTAGGAATTCAAAGATTTTCTCGAATGGAGTCTGGATGTCGTTGGGGCAAAAGAGAAAGTGCAGAGGGTCATTTCCAGCATGCGAATGTTGTGGTTGAAGAGGAATCAAGTTAGACCTACATGTCCAAGAGTCGTAGCAAGCAAGACTTTGGCTATTATACAGCTCAGGAAAGCGTTATCATTATCAGTAACAAAGAATAGAGTGTAGAAGCCCAGAGATCCGTTGCGGATACGTTTAGCAGTGAAACCGATTATGTTTGTCACTTTACTTACAGGGGATTGATATTAAGCCACTTTGTACTCCACTAGTTAACTATGCATCGTCACATTAGTAAAGCAGATTACTTATGACGTAATGTAAGTTATACGGGATCATTTATACATACCCAATTCCTGAACTAGCGGCTTGGCAGTGGGGCCCAGAAAGAATGAGTGAGTGTAAATTGGTGAAGCTGGTTTTGCACTTCTCTGTACAGGAAAACCATACCTTTCTGCATTCTAGTTCGCAGATGTGGCACAAAGACCGTTGCGCAGAGGAAGAATGCGCGAAAGCAGAGCTCGATACCGTAATATACATAGCACCTTTTAGTGCCGCTCAGTTTAATACGGCCCGCTCAATAAATGATCTGCGCTAAGGCCTTGGCGGTGGGGCCGATAAAGAGAGTCTAAGTGTGTACTGGTCAAGCCGATTTCGAGAATGGCTCAGTCGTTCTCGAAATCGCCTTGACCGATACACACTCACACTCTCTCTTCTGGCCCCACCGCCAAGGCCTTAGCGTGGGTCTGTCATTGACCTGGCTACAATTATGTGGGACGTTGTAAAATGAACCCGGTATGATACGGTGTCTAGTGAGGTAATAATACACTGGTCTCATGAGAATCCTGTTAACTTCCATGGAACCCCAGAGTGGATCTCTGATAGTCAAAGAGAGTCGACTAGACCGGTTGTTTGATGATCTGCCCGCCCCTCCCACAGGTACCTAGACTTTCCTGGCATAGGCGGCATAATACTCCGTGGTCGTCGACGTTCCGAACCCTCGCAGGTCGGGGCAAATGTAGAGGCAGTCTGCCGCATGGGCCATCTGAGACATTGTTAGTGAGTTATTCTGGATATATGATGGATAAATTCGAGACAAGGCGGCTTCAAATTGGGCGCCATTTTGGTTGGCGTGGTATGAAGCGGCTATTGCCTTCTCGTTGGTACGTGGACTCGATGAGAGATCAGTAGCTTCGATGCGGACCGACAATAACCCGAGCTGATTGACATCACATCCATGCATGCCTGTCAATTGGCGCATCGTAGGAGATTGTTCGGGCCGACATTTCTTCCGATGACGGGGCTAACCATTGACATGTAGACATTCTATTCCTGTCACTTAAGGTCGCTTAACCCCGCATATTCCTCCCGAGTGCTAAAGGGTCCCTCTGTTTCCAAGGACCATGGGCTCAACGGTATCATTCCGTGGCTCCAATTATGGATCAGAGATAGGGATCAACTACGGTTCGGTCACAAACGAGTTTCATCTTCCAATAGGTAATTTACGAGAGTATTTATTTGGTGCCGGTCGTGCTAACGTTTGTGCAGATCTTGACGACAGGTTATCTACTGTGCCTGAGGCTGCGTTCGACTCATACGTAAATCAGCATGAAGACCAATGTCTTCCAGGCACACGGACCGATCTCCTCTCCCAAATACGAGAATGGGCTTCGTCACCACAGGGCAGGTGCTTATTCTGGTTGAAGGGAGTAGCCGGAACAGGAAAATCGACCATCTCTCGAACAATGGCAACATCATTTAGCCGATCCAAGTCACTTGGAGCAAGCTTTTTTTTCAAAAGAGGCGAGGGGGATCGAGGGAATGCTAGAAAGTTTTTCCCGACAATCGCAAGGCAGCTAGCGATTAGCATTCCCCATATCACCCCAGTCCTCCAGGAAGCAGTCCGCGATAACCCAGGTATCATAACAAAGACAATGCGGGAGCAGTTTGAGAAACTCCTCCTTCAGCCATTTCAACGCCTCGAGCGATCCAGAATCTCGGTCCAGACCATGGTGATCGTGATTGATGCATTGGACGAATGTGCGGGAGATGGTGATATTCGACTGATACTCCAACTTCTCCCGCAGCTACAAAATCTAGCGGCTATGCGTCTACGAGTGCTTTTAACTAGCAGGCCTGATCTACCGATTCGTCTGGGGTTTTTGAAGATTGCGGATGATGACCACTGGGACTTTGTTCTCCATGATATCCCTCTCGAAGTGATCAAGCATGATATATCATTATTCTTTGACTGCCGACTAGCAGAGATAAGAGCAGAACGCTTCCTACCAACAGACTGGCCCGGCGACAAACATTTACAAAAGCTAGTGGCATTATCTGTTCCTTTATTTATTTTCGCTGCCACTATCTGCCGTCTATTTGAAGACCCGGACTTGGACCCAACCGAGAGTCTTACCGAGATCCTTACACACCAGAACGACCAGTCTAAGCTAGATAGGACGTATCTTCCGATTCTTGATCGTCTTCTTGGCAGACAACACGAGAAACATAAAGAAAAACTGGTTTCCGAGTTCCAGCAAGTAATCGGAGCCATCGTGACACTAGAGAGTCCACTCTCGGTTCCCTCGCTTGCAAAGCTTCTGGACCTTCCGGAACGGCGTATTCGCCTTCGGCTAGACCCACTACACTCTGTGCTAAGAGTTCCAGATAACGAAACAGTACCTGTGCGACTCTTTCACCTTTCATTTCGAGACTTTCTGCTGGATCCAGACACCCGAAAAAAGACCCCTTTAGGGATAAACGAGACAGAGATGCATTATAGGCTAGCTAAACAATGCCTCCTGATGTGTCAAAATCTGCGGAGAAATATATGTGGATTACCAAGTGATGGAACCGAACGTACGGAGATTGATCGCCAGACTGTCGACAGCAACCTTCCTCCGGAGTTACAGTACGCATGTCGATATTGGGCATACCATCTTGTGCAATGCAGACACTCGGAGAGGATAGAGTATGAAGCTTTACTGTTTCTCGAGAGACATTTCTTACGGAAAAAATTTCTATACTGGGTGGAAGCAATGAGCCTACTCGGTCTAACGTCGGAAATACTAGGCACTCTAGAGCCGCTCCAAACGGCCATATCGGTAAGTTGTGCAGATAGGTCATATGTGATTCGCACTAACAGCTTTAGGGGAATGAATCCTGTTCAACTTCTGATTTTCTTCACGATGCAAAGCGATTTATTCTGAAAAACTACCAGATTATTGATCAAGCGCCCCTTCAAGTTTATTGTGCAGGACTTGTATTTACACCCCAGACAGCAATGATCCGCATACAGTTCAAAGAAGAGATTCCAACTTGGATATGCCAGTTACCACGAGTTGAGCAAAGGTGGGGCCAAGAACTACAGACACTTGAAGGTCATTTGAAGTTGGTCTCATCGGTGGCCTTCTCACCTGACGGTCGCCTGCTGGCGTCGGGTTCGTACGATAACACAGTTCGACTCTGGGACCCGGCGACAGGCGCGCTCACCCAGACGCTTGAAGGCCATTCGAGGTTTGTGTCGTCAGTGGCCCTCTCACCCGATGGTCGCCTACTAGCGTCGGGTTCATACGATAACACAGTACGACTCTGGGACCCGGCGATAGGCACTCTCACCCAGACGCTCAAAGGGCATTCAGACTGGGTTCAGTCAGTGGCTTTCTCGCCCGACGGCCAGTTGCTAGCATCTGGCTCTAACGATAGGATAGTGCGGCTCTGGGACCTGACGACAGGCGCGCTCACTCAGACACTCGAAGGCCACTCGAATGTAGTTCAGTCAGTCGCCTTCTCACCCGATGGTCGCCTGCTAGCGTCTGGTTCATACGATAACACAGTACGACTCTGGGACCCGGCGACAGGCGCGCTTGCCCAGACGCTCAAAGGGCATTCAGACTGGGTTCAGTCAGTGGCTTTCTCGCCCGACGGCCAGTTGCTAGCATCTGGCTCTAACGATAGGATAGTGCGGCTCTGGGACCTGGCGACAGGCTCGCTCACTCAGACACTCGAAGGCCATTCGAGTTGGGTTCAGTCGGTGGCGTTCTCGCCCAATGGTCGTCTGCTGGCGTCAGGCTCATACGATAACACAGTACGGCTTTGGGACCCGGCGACAGGCGCGCTTGCCCAGACGCTCAAAGGTCATTCAGAACCAGTTCACTCGGTAGCCTTCTCGCCTAAAGGCCGGCTGCTAGTATCGGGTTCGTACGATTACACAGTACGGCTCTGGGACCTAGCGACTGGCGCGCTCACCCAAACGATCGAAGGTCACTTAGGTTCGGTTAACTCGATAGCCTTCTCGCCTGACGGTCGGTTGCTGGCGTCTTGCTCTAACGATAAAACAGTGCGGCTTTGGGGCTCAGCGACCGGCGCGCTCACCCAGACGCTCAAAGGCCATTCAGACTGGGTTCAGTCGGTTGCCTTCTCGCCCGACGGTCGGCTGCTAGCTTCAAGTTCTGGGGATCAGACAGTGCGGCTCTGGGACCCGGCGACAGGCGCGCTTGCCCAGAGGCTCGAAGGCCACTTAGGTTCGGTTGAGTCGGTGGCCTTTTCGCCCAACAGCTTGCTGCTGGCATCCGGCTCTGACGATAACACGGTACGGCTCTGGGACCCAGTGACAGGCGTGCTCATCCATACGCTCGAAGGACACTTAGGCTCGGTTGAGTCGGTGGCCTTCTCGCCCGACGGCCGTCTGCTGGCGTCGGGATCTCATGATGGAACAGTGCGGCTCTGGGACCCGGTGACAGGCGTGCTTATGCACACTTGGAATGCTAGGAAAATAGTAACTATGGTGGAGTTTTCTGACGACAGTTTATATCTCCACACCAATTCTGGCATTATTGATATTCAATCCAGATGTGACCTTGCTGTGGCTCATCTGCCTCGTGCGAATCCAGGTATCTCTATTGAGCATGATCAATGGGTAAAGTTGAATGATGAAAAGGTTCTCTGGCTTCCGGTTGAGTCTCGGCCCAAATGTTTCAGGATCGATGGTAATACACTTGCCCTCGGACACGAATCAGGGAGGATCTCCTTTATCGGGTTTTGTTTCTAGGTTTAAATGATTTGCTCTCCTTTATATAATATCTCTCAGAAGGGGGGGGTCCTGCAGGAAGAGAAGAATTTATACGGCTTTATACTGCCTACGGGATATTCAGAAAGCTCTCGTCACCTCGCAGGTCGTGCAGAAACCAGATGCGACGCGGGCAAAACTCGGCTTGGTTTGCTTGAAATTCCTGGAGGTTTCGTCCGCGTTTCGTAATATTACGTCGCAAGGTACGGTACCATACAACTTGCATTTGATCCTGTCCCTCATTAAAACAGTCTGCCCCAATAATTGATCTACGCTTAAGGTCTTGGCGGTGGGGCCAGAACATAGTGATTGAGTGTGTATTGGTCAAGCCGATTTCGAGAACGACTGTATTGCAAAACATTGAGGGATATCGAAATCTAGCATCTATATGCATTTTCCTCTGCGATAAAGCCTCCTGGGGCATCAGCTAGCCTTCCTAGGGTAAGAACTCACGCTGGGACTGGCTGTGCCGTGCCCTGGGATCAGTTTTGCATCTCCTGGCAACCACGAATTTGATCTTCGGGGCGCTATTGGTCCCAGGAAGCATCTGCTGAATCCTGGAATAGCCGCAATGTTGGACAATCTCCACCAGGTTCCACGTTTACTCTGAAAAAAGAGCAAACTGGCACGCAGAAACGCCCATGTCTATCGACCAAGCTTTGACCTCATTCAGCATGGCCATCAACATGCTCAATTGTCTAATTACAGCAATAAAATGCCGACCACGAATTGAGTTTGAACGAGGGTAGACTTAGGTGCAACTTGCAATGGCCAGTTCCCGAAGCGGATGGCCCTGTTGATCCTGTTCGACAAATCGTTGGCATTGCTCTCTACTTTCTGCTACCCTCTACATCGGATTTAGAAGAGCACTGCGCGAAGTACGACTCAATCGCTACCTAAGTGCCAGTATTCGTGAAAGAAATGCTCAACACTTTTTTGATGCTGTAATATCAGGAGACAATGAGAATCGTGGCCGCAGAAGACCAATGTTCGCTTTACAAGTAAAGTGCTGGAAGTGTGGTCGAGGAAAAGATATATCCTACAGCCATCGGGGGGGTTAAAAATTGGTAGTCTGTTGCCATGCAGAATGAAGTCATAAGGGATTTAATTGTTGAATGTTGCCACCTTACGATGCGCATTTTGCATTCTATGTATGGCTTACTTTGCCTTCAGGTGACAGAGCCTATAGTATGGCCCATGCAACCACAATACAGTAACAGCAAATTTGAAGGATTCTCAGTCTTGCCCTCTTGGATCTGCCTCCCTAGATGCCAGTTGAACCTCCAATTTGCTAACTCGTGCTTCAAAACGCCAAGCTCGTTGCTCCGCTGCCTGAAGACAATCGTTTTGGTAGTCCATTTGTCTCTCGAGCTCTGCCTTCGCAAACTCCGCGTTTTGTAGCCTATCCAATGTTTCGTTATGCATATAAAGGAGCTTCAAGTATTCGGCTTGTATTTGGAACAATATCCTTTCCACTCTTGCGTCGGCAGACTGCGAACCAAGTTGTGCCGGGTGAGATCTTGTTGTCCCACGCCGCGGCCCAGGCTTATTGGTGGGCAGGAATGGATGAGCGTATGGCGAGGGAACGGCAATAGGAAAGCGCTTCGTGTTTGTTCGCCGCGAGGACATGTCGTTGAATATTGTAAATTCAAGCTTGGGTATCGAAGTGATATGAAATGGGTTTCAGTTGCTCGATATTTATATCTTCAAGAAAGAGTGCATAATGAATATGCAGCAGAGTTAACTATATCTTCTCGGTAAATACCGTATATTGACTTCGATAGACGAGGTCTTCCTCCTGGGAATCAGTTAGCCGGTCTCCATAACGCTTCTATTCCCTCTCGAACTGCACGGCTATTATCGCCCATCCGAAGAGGGAAGGTCGTAAATTGACCTACCCTCGATCCACTAGATTATTTCTGCTTCTGGTTGACTGTAATCGTACTGCTCTACATGAAGGAGGGCTACGTAATACGTCGCGAGGTGCCACGATTTTTGGGGAGAGTATAGCAAGGATTTTTCACCGCATCCGAGCAAGCCTTAATGTTAATTGAAGTTGAAATGACTAAGCTAATCTGGAGTAGGAAGCGGAGTACACCAGTGTAGATTTAAGATTGCTAAAATATGGTTCCCACGAAAACAGTGTATACTGTACTACTATGGCTTTAATGTCTGCTTACATTCCAGAGTTGAGAGTATAGCACAATCCAACGGTTGAGTTTGGCTAGGTCGCCTGGGCCAGCGGTAGAGATCCCAGAGGCGCCGGGAAGCAAAATTCTTCATAATGACATGAATTCACCATGCAGTTGCCTCGGATGAAGCGGCGGTCAATCTCAGAAAAACCGTGCAAATTGAGACTACATCTCTCAGTAGAACCAGATGATTGACGTGACACAGAAGAGCCCTATTCTAAGGGAGGTAGGGTTTAGGGCGGTGGTGAAAGGTGGTGAAAGAAGAAGGGGGTGAAAGAAGGTAGTGACAGCAGAGGGTGGTGAAGAGAGGGTGGTGAAGAGAGGGTGGTGAAGAGAGGGTGGTGAAGAGAGGGTGGTGAAGAGAGGGTGGTGAAGAGAGGGTGGTGAAGAGAGGGTGGTGAAGAGAGGGTGGTGAAGA